>JAMZAV010002228.1:0-108607 GCA_024449915.1 Sweltsa coloradensis
CGATGAATGAAGATTAAATAACAATTATTGTATGATTCTTCGCTGATGATTTAATACTGATTGATATTGATGATTAAAAAAAATTCTTGCTCGATGTAAAGATTAGTTGCACGTATTCAACATGTGTCACGCTGATTAGGGTAGACAACCCGTACGACCCACCGTAGTTGGTGTATGAAAACGGACACACAACAAAGACGATAAATCACCAGTGTTGGGTAAGTTCCTGCTAAAAAGGAACTTTTAAAAGTTAAGTTACTTCGCCTTTAAAGGGAACTTTTAAAAGTTACCGTTCCTTCACATAAAAGGAACTTTTGAGTTCCTGAAATAATAAAAGTTCCCGAATAAAAGTTCCTTTATCAGATAAATTATCGCACATAGGATTTAGGTCACGATTTTTAAGCCGCGTCGTCGCGAGCTTTAAGACAGGTTCATCATTCGAGGTTACGCCTTCTAAAAATGATATGCTATGTACTGTTTTTATCGATGATTTTCATATCTGTATCAGCTAAATATGTTTTGAAATGTAGAGGCATCGTGGGTTTTGTCATCTCTAAAAGTGAAAAAATCTTCTAAAACTTAATTAAAAGTTCACGAAAATTTGTAACTTTTGTTGTGAAAGTTCCTCTAACTAAAAATGAAACGCGTTCCTTAAAAAGTTCCCGAAAAAGGAACGCGTTCTTTTTTAAAAGTTCCTACCCAACACTGTAAATCACAACTCAAAACACTACTAATGATCGATAATAACACTCCACGTCGATTAATAATAGTATGATTCACTCACAATTAATACCGGTAACGAATAACTTCGACTTATTCACACGTTGGTCAATCAACACATGTAATATCATGGCAAAATACACGGTAGCACTACTACCAAGACGAAAACAATACAATACGACCACACGGACATACAAAGCAGCTCTCCAACACCGAGCCCAAACCCCGACTATCTTCTCAAAAACGCGTGCACCCTCACTTTGGCTGTGTCACGGCACAAAACAGTAGGCCTACAGTAAAATTATTTTGTCTATAGTGACTTTCTTCTTGCGGAGTAGGTAGCGGCTATTCATTTAACATGTGGACTTAGGTCCTCTGGTCAAAATCCTCTCTCGGGCGCATTCAGTATAGCTCTGACTGGCCTCGTTTACCAAAAAGTGGGGCTTCGTCGAAACAAGATATCTTGTTTTCGCGAGTCCTAGTGCAGCGAGGCATGTCTAATTCCGCCTAGCTGTCGCCCTTACTGTGTGTTCTGTTTGTCTGTGCTAAGACTACTGGCTACTACGTAGGCCTTGCCTATTCTTTGAGTTTTCAGAATCCCATTTATCTGCACTCAAATACGGCCTTGGCCTCGATTCTGATGATCGAGATCTCGATTGCTCTGCAGCCTAGAAGTATTTGATTTTTCATAATAAAATAAATAGAAATTGCTCTGGTATTCATTTCTACTATCTTGAAATTAATTACAATGATAAGTAATTAGCCTTGATTATAAATGAAAATAAAATTATTAGGCCTACCAAAATTTACATTTCAGTATGCAAATAATTCTTAATTTACTTGGTTACATAGGGCGTATCTGGCTGGGATTCCACAGGGTAGTAAAATTTAGATTTGGTTCCAGCTCCTCTTGGGTAACCTGAATCCGTCAAAAGTTTAAATTGTGCCATTTCGTCAAGCGTTAGGCCTACTTTCAACACTTGTCTATAGCAATGAAACAAAGTTAGGGTATCTTTTTTTTCCCTGCGCAGAGAGGGGCTTCTTCAGTCATTCTTCTTTCTTGCTATCCAGTATAAAATGGCAACTTTCTCTGACCTGCTCATATCATTAGGCAGTGAGTCAATGTCATTCTGAACTGCAGCGCACCTGAAAAGGTATGCTCTGTCTTGGAATTCAAAATGACATAATTTACAAGTGGTCGGTTTGTTGGTGATGTTAAATCTGTTTAGATGGTGTTGCAGAACGTCATGGCCAGTTGCAAGTCGGAACTGGGCTGTGGCAGTTTGACCAGTTTTTGTCTCGCTCTTTTTTGATCTCATCCCACCAAGATTTCATTGTTGCAGCCTCTTCTGTGCTGTTTTTGAAGACCTTTTCCATGATCAAGCCAATCTCCCTTTTTACATGGTGCAGAGTTTTTGAAGAGCAGCACATCAGGGTTGTAATTAGCTGCTTTGTGACAAACTGTATGGCGGAGATGCTGTCGCAGAGGAGACAAATTTATATTTGTTAAGCGGAAAAGTTGGCATTTCTGCAATTTTCTGGGCTGCCCTGGCGAGTGCTGCGACTTCAGCATCAAAGTGTGTTGCCCCTGTGCCAAGAGGGGTGGCCTCCTCAAAAAAGAGGCAGTATACACCGTAACTGGTGTGGTTGGCGATTTTATCTTAGGAGCCGTCTGTGAAGACGTGCACCCATTCCTTGAGAGGGAAGTGCTTTTTCAAGTGTGCCATCAACATAATTTTCAGCTTTTTTAGGTTCAGATCTTCTTTTTCCTCAATTCCATCAATTTTTAAATTAGGTGTAAGATGATTTGATATGTCCGGCAAACTGGCTGGAGGTGGGGCTTCAAAGGGTAGTCGTGTAACTTCTAGAAAATCCGGACAAAATGCCTCTATTAGTTTGATGGCAGTCTCGGCAAAGTTTGCATGGGCCTTTTTCTTAGAGGCGGTTGGATTCAGCCAGAAATCAGGGTCGAGGCACGCCAATTTTTCATGAAGCATTCTCAGCTTCACGGGCTCAATCTGGCAATACCATTCCATTGAGTCAATTGGGATAGTTTTGACTCCTCCAGTGATGATGCGCAGGGCTTGGTTTTGGACTACGTTAATCAACCTCATTTGTTCAGGTGCTGTGGGAACCAATTCTAGGCCGTATTCTATGGCTGGCAGGACGTAGCTCTTGTAGGTCAGTCTGGAACTGAGGGCAAATGAAGCCACATGGTTGTCTGTAGCACCATAGAAACTGACCAAGAGTTTAACGAGTGAGATACACATTTGAACTGTTTATTAGTTTTCACTATCACGACTTTTTCATTTCTATCAATTTGCAGTTTTAATTTTTTGATGTTGTTAAATTTTGTTTATGGGGAATCCCTAGACCCAAATATGATTTCTAAAGAATGCAGTAAAGACATCTGAAAAGTAAGTAGAATGTAAGAGGGGCTTATTAAAAGAGCGGATTATTTTTTTGAAATTTTTTTGACGGGACATAACCTCAGAATCAACAATTGTATTCATATTACTGGAATCAGTTGCTCAAGTTCAAAATTGAATTTTTAGCAGCGGTTTTTTGTATATTATTTCTACACTCCTTTATCTACAACCTAAATATAATTATTATTGGTTTTATATGGTTTCAGGCGTTGCACGATTTTTTCCGTTAAACGGTATAAAATTTGAAATTGTACCGGCAGGCGAAAAAAATTGTGCAACGCAACAAACCATATAAATCCAAAAATCCTTTTATTTACGTTGTAGATAAAAGAGTGTAGAAATAATATACAAAAACCCGCTGCTAAAAATTCAATTTTGAACTTGAGCAACTGATTCCAGTAATTTGAATACAATTGTTGATTCTGAGGTTATGTCCCGTCAAAAAAATTTCAAAAAAAATCTGCTCTTTTATTAAACCCCTCTTACATTCTACTTACTTTTCAGACGTCTTTACTGCATTCTTAAGAAATCATATTTGGGTCTAGGGATTCCCCTTAATATGGTAAGCAAAGAATATTTGAATCCTAGGCCTAAGTAGTAAGTTCGGATTCGGGTAACCCGAGTACCCTGTGTTATCCAGGTTAGTACATAGTGGGTCGCAGTCTATAGTGATTAATTGAGCTTTCTGCTTAAAGACCATGTTTTTTTTTATGTTCCCATTCTTATTATTATGTTCAAATATAGGCACTCCATAGAAGATTCTTGTGATAAGCTTTTTTTATGGTTCCAGTATTTTTGGTAGCCTACATAAATATCTAGAGTGAATGAAAATAATTTAATGAATTGTAAAAAAAAACAAAAAAACAATAATAATACTAATAATAATAATTTCAAATTTAAGGCTTTCGCGGCCCGGTAAATAATTAACACAATTAATTGGTTGGGACATTTCGCTGCGTCGAATCTGCTTTTATTGCTTTTGACGTTTCAGCCTTGTCTGGGCTTTTATTTTTGTAAGTTTTTAGAATTAATTTCTTGTTTTATGAGGATAGACCTCTCAGTTGGGCTGAAACATTAAAAGCAATAAAAGCAGATTCGACGCGGCGAAAATGTCCCGACCAATTAATTGTGTTAATAATAATAGTAATAGTAATTTAATGAATTGTGAAAAATTGAGATTGTTCGTTAGTTAGTTAGTAAGTTTTTATTGGTATCCAAGAGATCTTACAAGATAACAATATATTAGGGCTGTGCGTGCCTAGAATTTTTAAGTCGAGCCGAGCCAAGTATTTAAAAAAAAAATTGATTTTCAATACGTCCGTATAGACACTAGCATAGCAAATTGAAGCGTCGATCTTACCTATTCAAGATGGCGATTTGGTGTTTCAATTTATGCTTTACATTATGTTTTAGATGTGATTAAGTATTTTTCTGGATTGTTTTGATATGGTTTAAGCTTGTGCAGCATTTGAATGCACAAACAGAAACAATAAGAAGGTAGTAGTTAGTAGTAGTAGTGGTAGTGGTAGTGGTAGTGGTAGTGGTGGTGGTGGTGGTGGTGGTGGTGGTGGTGGTTGTGGTTGTGGTGGTTGTGGTGGTGGTGGTGGTGGTGGTGGTAGTAGTTAGTAATCATTTGGTGTTGATGGCTAATATGCTCACCTGTCAACCTGACAGCCATCTTGAAAAATATTTGGGCTACAAATTGCTCCCATCTACTTTAACATGCAAACTGACCTATTCAAGATAGCTTATAATTGTCACGCCAGTGGAACAATGACTGGGGATCTAGCTAGCCTACTATAGATGTTAAATATCATTGGTTAAAACCTAAAATCATCCTCAACAAAGTGGTTATAAGAAAACATATTCAAACCTTGACGGCTTATCTTGTCACCCACATGAAGTGACCAATATATCTAGAGCTAGGTGAGGTATCTACAAATGTGGGAATCTGTAACTAGCTAAATTTATTACTACCTATCAATTATTATTATTATGTTTGTTTAGCATTGTGGTTGCTGCACCCATTATGCAATTTTGCCTACGTTGGCATTGTATTGACACTCTGAATTTTGTAAACAAATTGTTTTTTAGATACCGGTACTTGTTCATTATCGGGACCCCCTAAGTTGTACGTGTGGTTAGGTCTCCACTTGACTCTTATGGCTCGAATGTCTGTTTTTTTTTGTTTGTTTGTTTTTTTGTTTTTTTTCTGTTACTGCTTCGATACAGGTCGCACTTGACTCTTATGGCTCGAATGTCTGTTTTTTTTTGTTTTTTTTTCTGTTACCTACTGCTTCGATACAGGTCGCACCGTTTCTCTGATCGACCTGAAATTTTGCACACATGTACATACCACCTAGGCGGGTTGCTGTATAGTTTTGTGGCAAAATCGTTGAAAAAGTTAAAAAGTTACATTAAAGTTAATCGAAGGTTTTTTTTTCAAACTAAACGGCGAAGGAAATGAAAAATGGGAAGGCACCCGGGGTAGATGAAGTAGTTGTAGACATGATTAAAGTAGCAGGAAAAGACGGGGAATACTGGATTTTCAGAGTGTTGACTGCAGCTTGGAGAGATAAAAAGATTCCAAAGGATTGGGAAAAGGGTATTATAGTACCAATATTTAAAAAAGGTGACAACAAACAGTGTAGTAATTATAGAGGTGTCACTCTACTTTGCCAATGTGCCAAGTTGTATGAAAAAGTGCTAGAAAAGAGAATGAAAGAAAAGGTGGAAAGAGGCTTGAGGGAGGAGCTACATGGTTTCAGAAGTGGACGGTCAACCGTGGACTTGATTTTCTCAATAAGACAGCTCATGGAAAGAGAAAGGGAAAAGGGGGAGGAGGTATGGATGGTTTTTCTGGATCTTACAAAGGCCTATGACAGGATGCCCAGAGAGAGAGTTTGGGAATGCCTCCGAAAAAAGAAGATTAATATAAGATTGGTGGAAAGAGTACAGAGTATGTATGTGAAGAATGTGAGTTGCGTGGAAACTAAGGATGGCAGAACGGATTGGTTTGAAGTCAAGACAGGTCTTAGACAAGGGAGTGTACTGTCACCGATGCTCTTCAATATAGTACTCGACGAGATATTGAGGAAAGTGGAGAGGGGTGGGCCAGAGTCGTCTAGAACCTTAATATATGCTGACGATATACTCATATGGGGGAAGTCATGGGAAGAGGTACAGAAGAAAGTGGAGAAATGGAATGAACGTACAGAAGAATTTGGACTAGAGATAAGCATTGACAAGAGTGAAGTGATGGTTATGGGGAAAAGTAAGAAATCTGGGAATAGGAAAAAGATTGTACTTCGGGGGGAAGAATTAGTAGAGACACATATGTTTAAATACCTGGGCAGCATAATCTCCGACGATGGAAAAATAGACGCGGAGATTGCAAGGCGTACTGGTATCGCTGAGAGTTTCTTCCAGTTAGTGAGGAAACTGCTTTGGAAAAAAGAAGTGCCAAGGAGATGCAAACTTTTAATATACAAAGCATATTTTGTACCGGTACTCACATATGGTGCAGTGACATGGCCAGTTGGGGGTAAAGAAGAAAGACAAATTCAAGCTGCAGAAATGAAATTTTTAAGGAGTGTAATGGGAGTTACGAAGATTGATAAGATGAGGAGCACGAAGATAAGGAAAGAGCTAGGAGTAGAGAGTTTAAGAGTTTAAGCTAGGGAAAGAAAGGCTGAGGTGGTTTGGACATATGAAGAGGATGCAGAAGGACAGGATCCCTAAGATACAGTATGAAGAAGATGCAGGAAACAAACAGAGAAAAAGAGGGAGGCCCAGACTGAGATGGGAAGAAGTTATAGCAATGGATTTGAAAAAGAGAAATGCAGCTTGGGAAAGGATTAACCAAGAAAAATGTTGGGAAGAACGAAAAACATGGAACAAACTGGTGGAGGTCCCTGAGGAAGAAGACAGAGGAGAGGAAGAAAGTGAAGTTGATGACGCAGAGGAAGAAAAAGTTGATGTGGGAGAAGCGTCAGGCATGGCTAGCCGGCTTCGATAACCCCGTGGAGCCAAGAATGTGGTGGGAACCTCCCACCCCCTACCCGACTTAGTTGGAAATAGGGTTTGATATTAATTAATTATTATTATTATCGTAACCTAACCTAACCCCCCCTAACCCCCCTAACCTAATTACACGTACAACAACTTAGGGGGTCCCGATAATGAACAAGTACCGTTTTTTAATTCACTTGTAAATTTAAATTTAATTTATTACTATTTATTAGATGTATATTATTACCGTAGGCTATACCAGTTATATGGCAGTCAAATAGATATCAACATGTCTTATACCGGCCGTTCACATTCTTATCTATGATGCCTACGTCTGGTGTGAAGGGTCTTGTAAAAGCTTTTATCCCCCACCTACTCCTAGCATTTAAATGGTTGTTGTAGGCCTAGGTATTCCAAATGCAAAGTTTCTTCTCATCAATCATCACCATTGAATTTCATGACAAGGCCTACAGGCCTAGTCCTATATATTTTTAAACGTCTATCCTATTTAGTTCTTAAAACTGGCCTAAATAAGCATTTCACAATCTTTAGTTTCATTTTATATTTTTGCATCATGTCCCCACATTGCATAATAAACCCCACATTTTTTGTGCATATATTTCTGACACAAAGCATTGCATTCATCTTAATTTTTCTGAACATAATACTACTGGTCTAAACTTTGTTACCTAATTCAAATTTATGTGTAATTGAGGAAGTGATGAAGTCCCTATAGCTCATTGAATCATATACCGGTAGTCCTATACTTCAAGCCTGGGTCATTCCACCAGAAATCAACCAATTTTAATAAAAGTGGTTGCTGACCCATTTTTATTTTATTTTTAATTTTGCACATAGATACCTACATATATGTAGATTACAAATCAGTTC
This sequence comes from Sweltsa coloradensis, assembly GCA_024449915.1. NCBI lineage: Eukaryota > Metazoa > Arthropoda > Insecta > Plecoptera > Chloroperlidae > Sweltsa > Sweltsa coloradensis. The sequence continues at coordinate 8,052 of JAMZAV010002228.1, forward strand.
TCCTTACATTTTTAGAGCAAACCATATCCGATATACGGGCATTATCGCACGTGCCGGTAGAGCGAATTTGTCACTTTTTGACGTTAGCGATTATTGCTACCATTTGCATGTTTTTGAAGTTACAGCAACCATAGGCTACTTACATAAATACTTTTGAAATAGATTGTTCTATATTAATATTCATGTAAAAGGAAAATATAAAAATAATTAAAGCATAAACAAGGGCATAAACTTTCCTAATTAAATTTGAGTTTTTTTCACTTTTTGAAGGCTAATCAATCAAAATGGAGACCAGATATCAAAACAGATCCTTTTGGAATTAATACTCTAGGTACACATGTATCAGAAAAAAAATATTTTGTTTTGATCCTGAGTCCCCTTTACCCCCCAAAACAAATCCAAAATGGGTGGAAACTCAAAATTTGGCAGTTTCAAGGTCACGTATCTCAAAAGGGGGACCTAGTAAAAATGTGGCATTGTTAGGGTACTAACTTATCATCCTAACCTACATTGGCTTCAAATTTGGAGTTGATACTCAAAGCCGTTTAGGTGTGACAGCTTTTTGAAATTTGATGAAAATGGTGCTATATTTCGAAGTTTAATTCATAGTTTAATACCACTATCTCAGTGTTTTAAAGTAACTTATTACTAGTAACTCACATGATTGTGGATAAGTGTCTAATGGGCATTCATCATGCTGCTGATTTGTAGGCTAAGCTCATATGGTATGTTGTGTGACCGTCCAGTAGATGTAGTCAGTTCGTTTGCCGATAGAACTCGTAGAATGTTACAATGCGGCACCCAAGCTTCATCGTTTTTTGAAAGTTTGAAAGCAGTGCCTGGGCCAGCAGGGTGAAAGAAGTGAATATTAAAATCATTCTTTTCTTCACAATATTGACGCACAATGCTCAACCACCAACTGCCATCATACACACAAGCAACATTATCGTTTATTTCAATGTTGTTTGATGGTTTAGCGAGTGCTAGTTTGGAGGTAGACATTTCACGGAACAAACAAGATGATGATGTTCGTCGAACCTGCATTGTATGTTCGTTTATTGGGATGAAGCTGTGATTTTCACGAGTGTTAGGAATTTGCAGAGCATTTTCATAACGTTGTGAAAGAGAAATGCCGCTTTCTTCAATTTCTTCACTGGGGACATAAATGAAGGATATTCCCTTTATTTTGCTGGTGCAGAATTGAAACATTTTTTCGGGTGTCAATATATGGTTGTTAGTAGTTCGATGAAGGCTTGCTGTTGTAGTCACCCTCTTGACAGTCCCTCCTATACCGTCGCATGGGCCCTTCCCGTGCGAAGTGGCAAAGAAATGCCACTCAGCATCTATTCCAAAATCGGATTTGTGGTGACAGAGGTTTGTAAAATTTTTCTTGTTTTTATATTGGCTGGCAGCCCCGTCTGAAAAGTAGTGAATTTTAGTTACTTGAGGAGCCAGTATTTTTAGTTTATTTATGACATGCTTCTGGAATGTATAAACTGCCGTTGTGCTGTGCTGAAGGCTGTCACTTATAATACAAATACTTTCTGATTTTGTTACCCCTTCATCACGGTAATAAATAACAAATGGGTGCAAGGTTGCCTGAGCATTTACCCAGTGGTAACTTTGAATTTCATCTTGCACAATGAATGTAAAGTTTTCCGAGAAATCCCCGGAAATAATACATTCATTATCTGTCAAATTTTCTTTCTTCTCCCTCAAAAATGCTCCTTGCTGACTTGCAATATAATGGTGTTGCTTTAAGATACTTAGTTTTTCTAGAAGCTTTTCAGTGAAATCCTCAGTGGTATCCGTTATAGTGACTAGATCACAGCGGTCCGTAGTAACCCACTGTACGTATTTTACTTCACCTCCCAGCAGTTCATCATCATCAGAAAATGTTAACATATCTCGCACTGCTTGAGAACCCGGACACTCCGTACAAGTGCCAAGCATACATTCTTCGTTGTCCATGTTGCACACCATTGAGTTTAACAAATCTTTATAGGAACACTCAATTTTAGCCCCGATAACCATTAGCTTCACATTCTGATGTGTAGCACAAACACAAACAGTATGGGTTCCATGTGGTCCTGCAAGCACACACCATTTTGGGCGTAACTGGGCAAATTTAGAGAAACCTACTTTAATTTTGGGATGTTTTTGTTTAAATTCAATATAAAGTTCCTTTAGATTGCATAACACTAGTCTTTTCTGTTTTTGTTCTTTCCTACCATCATTATTTCTAATTGACACATAGTCCTTTTTTTCTGGGACACATCCTGCTACTCTCATCAGACTCATAAAACGCAACAATAGTTTCAATGTGATTTGTCAGTAGAGAACTTCGGCCACCCTTCTTCGGAGAAACCTTTGGCAAAACACCGTATCTGTTCACTAGTTTTCTAGTTTGCCGTACTAAATAATCACTCACATTAAACTCAGTGCACACTTTTTTTCGTGACCAGGATTTGGGAACAAGGCTTAAAATCTGGATTTTTTCTCTAGCATTTGCTGCACTTTGCATTCTCTTTTTTAAATCCTCCAACAAATCTACATATTGGTGTCCTTGTTCGTCATGATTGTCAGAAGACTCACTATCAGGCAGACCCTGGCACTCCATTGAGTCATACAATTTTTTGGATACCTCTGTCTTAAGCCTTGAAACTTTACTCTTGATGGCTGCAGGTCGTTTCTCTTGACTAAGTTTTTTAATTTTGAAAGGAGACACACCAACTGCAACGCAAGCCTCGTTAACACTATCCAAAATTACTTCTGGAGGCTGATAAACACCATCTTCGTTATAATCATCGTCTATACAAGTTTTTGATATCCTCTGATAACACTTGGTGCACAGTGACTTACCAGGAATAAGTTTTAGAACTTTAAAATTCTGTGAAAATTCCAATGTTATTGTACGCAAAGACTTTTTTATATATTGTTTGTGAACTCCTAGGGGGTCACAACACCTTTGACCAAATAAATGTGTGTATTTACGTAAATATTTATGTTCATGGAAGATGCACACATTAGCTAGAGCCTCACTTTGAATATCAGTTCGCATTTGTAATAATAGCTTATCTTCATTAGAAAACACCAGATACTCCTTTAACACGTCACTTTTTCCATAAGAATCATTGTTACAATCCTCTTGCAAACAATTCCCTATTGAACACTGCATTATAGGCCTAAGGTTTAGAAACAGTTCACTATTACATGGTATTACCACTATGAGATCTCAACTCCAACTGAGCTTGTTTCAACTAGGCATCAGAGGATACAAGTTCCAACAGGAATTAGCTAGGCAGCAGAAGAAGCAAGTTCCAACAGGAATTAGCTGACTTCTACTCCCCCTCCCCCCCCCCCATCCTTAACTAGTCTCCACCTGCATGCTAAGTGCTGTGCATGCTGAAACAGGCTAGCAATAAGCTATCCATCCTCTCTTCCCCTCTCAGGCCACAGAGGTGAACAATATCTATGCATGCAAGCAAATACTTGATTGTGGATGGTGTGGGAGACCATAGGTCTATATTTGACAGTGTTTCAAGTAGTAAATCCCCACAAGAATCTAATAGTAATAGTAGACAATTTCACTAAAGCTCATAAAAATTGATTGAAATAAGATTACAAGTAGCAATTTACTAATAGCAGGCCTACACACATGGTTGGACATTTTTTAATGTAAATTTAACATTGCCGCAAAACACTATTTTCCTCAAATTTCAGAAAGCTGTCATACCTAAACGGCTTTGAGTATCAACTCCAAATTTGAAACCAATGTAGGTTAGGATGATATGTTAGTACCCTAACAATGTCACATTTTTACTAGGTCCCCCTTTTGAGATACGTGTTTTGGGGGGTAAAGGGGACTCAGGATCAAAACAAAATTTTTTTTTTTCTGTTACATGTGTACCTAGAGTATTAATTCCAAAAGGATCTGTTTTGATATCTGGTCTCCATTTTGATTGATTAGCCTTCAAAAAGTGAAAAAAACTCAAGTTTAATTAGGAAAGTTTATGCCCTTGTTTATGCTTTAATTATTTTTGTATTTTCCTTTTTCTTGCATATTTATATAGAACAATGTATTTCAAAAGTATTTATGTAAGTATGGTTGCTGTAACTTCAAAAACATGCAAATGGTAGCAATAATCGCTAACGTCAAAAAGTGACAAATTCGCTCTACCGGCACGTGCGATAATGCCCGTATATCGGATATGGTTTGCTCTAAATATGTAAGGAGAACTGATTTGTAATCTACATATATGCAGGTATCTATGTGCAAAATTTAAAAAAAAAAAAAAAAGGGTCAGCAACCACCTCTGGTTGATTTCTGGTGGAATAACCCGCCTTCAAGTTTATTAGCTACTATGGTATTTGACTTAAATTGCTCTAAATGCGGTATAGTACCATCAAAGTGGCTGGCTGTCTAGTGTCTGTGATGGGGTCCTCATTTTCTTACAGCCGCATTAGACTCGCTGAAGTATAATTTATCTGGTGAAAGGATTTGTAGGTTTACGGGTACCATAATAAAGTGTTGATCCTATTTTTGGGACAAGATCATAAATTGGATAAAATGTATTAACTATTAACTATTTTAAGTCACCTTTTCTCTCTTTTTTGCCAACTTTTTCACTTTGGGGGCAGGATTGCTAGTGTAGGTAGACATGAATCAACCCATTCAAAGTTTTCACACATGACTTATGAATGACCAATCATGCTGAACTCTAAGCACTCTATCATATACTTTTCATAAAGGCCAAACTGTTTTTGGTGTCATTTACGTATTTATTCAAATATAGGCCTCCATCGAGTAATAGCCGCTCCCCTATTTTGACTACCATAATTAACAAGAGTGGGATATAAATACCATTGACTAACGGCTTCACATAATGTCCGCCCCCCTATTTTGACTAATATAATTAATAGTGTTTAAAAATTTCATGAAGTTATTTATCTTGAAATATTTCAATGATTAAAAAGTTGTAATTTGTACCTCAGTGGCCATAGTTAATCGAACGATGACATATAAACGGAGGCTAATTTAAGGTTGGCCTACTTTTACAGTAACGTCTAGGAGTCAAAATTCTACCTACTAAACTAAAAACACATAGTATGACATTAACAAAATGCTTTTATAGGCCTATATTGCAAATTCAACCATTTGAGTGTCTGAAATTGAGAAGACTTGAAATTCTGGAGTATTTTGGAAGCTTGTAATGTTAATTTCAAGTGCAACCAGTGTTGGGTAAGTTCCCAAAAAAAAGGAACTTTTAAAAGTTAAGTTACTAGGCCTTCAAAGAGAACTTTTAAAAGTAACAGTTCCTTCACACAAAAAGGAACTTTTGAGTTCCTGAAATAATAAAAGTTCCTGATAAAAAGTTCCGTTAACAGAAAAATTATGGTACATAGAATTTAGGTCGCAATTTTAAAAAAAATCGTCGTCGCTAGCAAATATGATGGGTTCATTAATTGAGGCTATGCCTCCTAAAAATGATATGCTACTGTTTTTATCAACCGATTTTCATATCTGTATCAGCTAAATCCATTTTCAGATGTGAGGCATGGTGGGTTTTGTAATCTCTAAGAGTGAAAGGAACTTCTAAAACTCTATTAAAAGTTACCCAAAATTAGTAACTTTTGTGTTGAAAGTTCTTCTAACTAAAAATGGAACGCATTCCTCAAAAATTTCCCGAAAAAGGAATGCGTTCCTAGGAACGCATTCTTTTTTAAAAGTTCCTACCCAACACTGAGTGCAACCATATCAATATTTAAATAAAAACTTAGTTTGAAAAAAATTTGAAATATTTCAAACAAAATGGCTTGAAATATTTCACATTGAAACATTTCAAATGAATTTTATTTCAATTGAAATATTTCAAACTTCAATCACTTAACAAGAGTGGGATATAAATGCTATTTTTATTGACTAGGCCTAATGGCTTCACATAATGTCCACATCCCTATTTTGGCTACTATAATTAACAAGAGAGGGATATAAATACTATTGACTAATGGCTTCACATAATGTCCACATCCCTATTTTGGCTACTACCCTATAATTAACAAGAGTGGGATATAAATACTATTGACTAATGGCTTCACATTCTGGCCGCATGCCTATTTTGGCTACTATAATTAACAAGAGTGTGATATGTGTGGCTCGTTGGTCTTGTGGTTAGCGTATCTGCTTCCAATGCAGAAGGTCCAGGGTTCGATTCCCGCTAAAGTCAAAAGTTTTTTAACTTCTGATTTGGACTTAAGTCCATCAGTTCTTGTCTTAGAAGTTTGTAAACGTGACTTTGGAGCGTCCTAGCAACGAAGCACATAATAAATTCAGAGTTGTACTGAATCGGCTTGTTGATCTGGCGTTGATTTAGTCGTGTTCGCACTTTCCATACCACTGATTGATATATTCCTATTAAAATATTGATCTTTGGTTGGTTATCGCTCACTGTCGATTGCGTCGGGGCCTGCAGGGTTGGCTTGGTCGCTTTGATTTAAAGTCCCCCACTGAAAATCAGTTATATAACTGAGTGGGTAGACTCTAAATAAAATTTATTTATTTATTTTATTTATTTATATAAATACTATTGACAATACAATATACGCTTCACATAATGTCCACACCCCTATTTTGGCTAGCCTACTATAATTTACAAGAGTGGGATATAAATACTATTGACTAATGGCTTCACATAATGGCCGCACCCCTATTTTGACTACTATAATTAACAAGAGTGGTATATAAATACTATTGACTAATGGCTTCACATAATGGCCGCTCCCCACTTTTTAAACTTGATCATTCTAATATACCTTGAGTTAAGAGCGAGCATACAGCTGCAAAACCTAATAAAATAAATAAATAATGCCATAACCTCACAGAGCATAGCCTGGAAATATTTTATAAGCCTAGTCTACGCCTATGAGGAAAGCATTTCTGAGGTTAGAACTGTCAAAATGATCTGATGTTTTTCACTGGTACGTCCTGGGTCTGCACCCTTTGCAGACGGTTACGTAGGAGTTGCGCCGTCTCCAATGTAGTAGGCTACAACAAACAGAATTGATGTATGTAATAAACCCTACTATACACCATTGTTACGCATAAAGTCGATCTTCTACAAGTATGATGACAAAGTAAACATTTTTGTTGAAAAATAAAATAAATTTTGATTAGTATTTAAATGTACGGCAAAACATGGACTTATAGTGGAAATTTGATTACTTCCAAACCAAATAAGATTGAAAAAATGTGACAATATTTTAACACAGGCATATAGCCCCATGCATGTAGAAAAATACAAGAAATACTACCGGTACATGGAAATGGAGGCAAAGGTATGCAAGTTTTTATTAAACGAGGGAGCGGAGCGACCGAGTGTCTTCATTCAACTCAAACGGTTCTCATTCTGTGATTCTGTCCGTCTATCTGTCTGTCTGTCTGTACGTCGAAAATCCACCGAACCGCTGAACAGATTGGGCTGAAATTTTAAACAGACATCCGGTACGCAATTATTGAGAACTGCTAACAAAATCAACTAGATCCATTGCTATTTAATCCTACAATAAATAAAAATGTGATTTTTAAAATATCGATAGCATTTGTTTAGAAGCAGCTATCGGGACCACATCTACGTGACTTGCATGGCCTATTGGTAAGCATTTAGCCTACCACACGGAGGGTTGAGGTTTGATACCCGTTAGCTTGAACTTTTTTTACATGTTTACACCCACATATTATTTTTTCGGGGTTGTTAAATGGGAAATAAAACTTAGGTGATTTTGTTTTATCTTGGAAATTTGTTAATGTTTCACGCTGTAAGGTAACCACCTAGAAACAAGTGTTTCTGTGCCCGGAAATGGTTAACCGAACCAAAACAAAGATAAATTACTAGCTCAAGATCAACGGAAGAACACAAAAAAAATCTTCAATTAATAAATAAAATAAAATTATATTAATTAATTAATTATTAATAATAATTAATTAATTAACTTGGTAATGAATTGAAAAACCTGAAAAACAAACTTAAATTTAAGAGTAGGATCAAAATGGATCTATCTACTAAATCATAAGATTAGCAAAATGAGTTTCCATTTGAAATATAATTGGTAATCATATAAAAAAAACAATTACATTGATTGTTAAAACAGCCTGCTTCCTATGGATCCAAGTCTACACAATGTTCTAATTGCCCCTTGGCTAATCCACTTACCTAATTACATTTCTTTTTACCCTCCAAAATTTATAAAAAAATATAATTAAAATTTAAATTGATATGGAATTTTAAGAATGGCTTTAATTGAATAATATTGAAATTAAGTACTCATCGTTTTGCTGCTTAGAGTTGGGTCGCGTGTTCGATTCTCCTAGTTCCCTTTCTCCGGTGGGCGGAATATCCGTTTGACACTCGTTCGACGGCTCATCAGCTGATCGTCCCAGAGGGGGAACCTGATGCGCGCGCAGTCCACTACTCGTACACAGTTCGGTTTCACTGGCAAACACACGAACACTTCCGAAGATTTCCGATTCGTAATTTTGGAATGTTTATTTCTCTGCTTACTAATTTAGTTCTATCAAACCGTGCGGCGACTATTTGTCATTGAAACACCATTAATTGTGATTATAATGGTTATCAGGGTGTCGTTGGATGACCCCCAGTGTGTCACTTTTACATAACTTCAGAAAATGACAGCCAATTAACACTCTGCGACACGAACAAAAACGGGTGACATTAGGTGTGTCACTTTACACAGTTCCAAGAGATGATGATGATTACACTCGGTGAATTAATTATCGACGTGTGATATTTAGTGTATCACTTAACTGTTCCAAAAGATGATTGACGAATTACACTCGGCGAATTAATTAATGACGTGTGATATTTAGTGTATCACTTAAAGACACATTTATTGTAATTCGGTGAAATAAACCAAAGACATGTATTCAAATGCCTTCAAACTGATTTAAAAGAAAGAAAAATAACTTTTCACTTTTGCCCGCACTCACAAACATTACTTCCTACGAGGCACAGGAAGCCAAAAACAAATCCTAAGACGACACCATCCTGACCAGTCGGCAGGTCGGTCCTCTGCCCAAGCTAAATCACACACCCGCGCAGTGCGCCTCTACGCACACACGACACACACCCGACACCTTCCACCTTGACTCTCCGCCTATCCTACTCGGAGGGTTCCCTTTATGCACTTAACCCCACCTATCAAGTTACGTGATTATACGTCACGGCTATCGTATGACCAAACTAGTTTCAAGGCAAAAATCTCGCCCCTCAGCCTCCCTTGGCCTAGAAGCTCGACTTCTCTTAGAGTGATGCTATTCTATTTTCCCCGAAACCCATCAACGGTGGAATTCTTAGTATCTACCGGCTTCGAGAACAAATCGAAACTCGGGCTGCAGAAATATAGAATGCGTTCATGCGAATGATTCAGATGGTAAGTTCAAAATACACAATGTTGACAAGCATATTGAACTTCAGACATTAATTACTCCCTTAATACTTGATGAAATCACTTGAAATAAAAAACATTCATCTTATTTTACCTGTATTTATTTATTGAAGTACTTTACTAATTGAAAATCAGACTATAAATGGCTTAATTAGCTTGATTAGCCAATCATTAATTTATTGTTAATTACGAGTTCATATTCGTAATTACAATGAATCATTATGATTACTGATGATATAGGGATGCATCAGTGATACAAACATGTATGATGCGATGAATATTAATAATGTTATTGAATTAATTGAATAAATTTGCATGTCATTTTATCAATATCATAGATATACACATAAAAATAGCTATGAGAGCTTTAGAACCATTACAACGCTAATACGTTTTGAACACGATTCGCATTTCAAATGTTCAATTTAAATATCTAGGGAAACGCCAAAGTCGTTGTTAAACGAGTGAGTGAGCCATGTGTTGAGTACCCGGTATCATTCCTCATACTGGGCTAGATCCTTAGGTATAGGGGAGGAAAGGGGATGTTCCCGGGTACTCAACACTAGGCTCACTCACTCACTCGTTTAACAACGACTTTGGCGTTTCCCTAGTTTAATATCTTACGTACCATTCTGGCGAGTCTGCACCGACCCCCGTGAAGAGCGGATCGCGTCTGGTATGCATAGGATAGGATGTAGGTAAGTCTGCCAATCAAAAAACATTTTGCTCAGTCGCATGTAGAACGTTTTAGCTCTGGCAGATCCCGAACGCGTAGATCAAAGAGAGTTAAATGTTTTCTGATTAGTACATAGTGCACGTTACACATTTCTATAGAAGGTGGCTGGATCTATCCGGGTGAACCACAGCGCAAACACGCATCAATGTATCTCATACATACTAACACGTTTCAAACAAACTACATATGATTTTTTTCTGCATGCATAGCGCTATATGCCGGTGTTAAAAAATCGTGACATTTTGTCAATCTTATTTGGTTTTGAGGTCATCAAATATACACTATAAATCCGTGTTGTGCAGTACATTTAAATATTAATCAAAACTAATTTTATTTTTCAACAAAAATGTTTAGTTTTACATCATGCTTGTAGAAGAAAGACCACGGAACACGATGGTACTTTTCGTTTTTATCTAAACACTATATTTTTGGCTACAGAGGTAGTTCTTTACTGTCAAATATTTGGCCGTCTGCAAGGACGTGAAGAGTGCGCAATGTTTACGTCACGATTAATGGCTGCGCGCTTCCACTATTATGATTGTTATTAAATTGTGTGTCGTTACTTACTGTTACTAGGTAGCGACTTCTAGTTTTCTGCATAATTCATGAAAAAACATTAGGTTATTTACATTTCTGGGAAATCCTAGGGTTGTGATGTCCTTTAAACCTACCTTAGAGTATCGGTTTGGTTTTGCACAGTCCTATTGTTAATCGACAGCAATATTGTGCTTGGAACACCCTGCCACGTTTGTAATAATCTTTTGTTCACTTTTGTAATAAAAAGTACAGTAAGTATAAATAAAGGGAGCCCTAATCATTTTCAGTACTTTTTGTAAATGCAGTGCATTCAATGTCCTAGGCAACTTGGTTTAACACATTTTATGTCCTTACCTAATATCCCTTATGCTTGTGTTCAATGTCATTGTTCTCAAATGGCCATCAACAAGGACAGGGACACATTCACAATTCAGCTTGTCTTACGTGATTACAGTCATTGGCAACTGGCAAGTACTGTTAAAGTCGACTCACTGAGGATTGCACGGGGAAAGTACACGTGCTCAGGTGCAGGTGTATACTGTTTGCAGTCATTGTTCAAAGATTCTGCCTCAAACAATCATAGCATCAGCAGGGAAACTTTAAACATTTGCCAAAGAGACTTTACCGATTTTAAAAAAAATGAATACGAGTTTGTTTAATTGGTGGAATCCAGTGTAAAAATATGGGTGAAAACATTTTAGGCAGTTGTAATAAAGGGGCAGAGCATGATAACTGATAAACTTGTTTGACTCGAAATATGTAAATTGATTTTAAAATTTGTGTATTAAGACTGCGTCTCATGGATTGTTTCTTTACTGACATTTGTTTGAAATATGATAAAATTATTTTACATAGACCAAAGCAGTAAAAACTCAAAGGTGATTGCTTGATCTCGCCTTTACGCTAGCTTCATTGCTCAGATGTATGAGGGTTTGTGTTTTTATTTTTTATGTGCCAAACTCCCTTCCTAATTCCAAAATATTACCCTCCTTAAATACCTAATAAGCCTAATTTATTTTATTTTATTTTCAGTTGGATCTTCATCAGTGACGTTAGATACGCTAGGGCTGGCTTTTCAGGATATGGGGATTAGAGTGGAAGATCTGGCGGAATATATTCAGAATGTGGAATCGGTTCCATTGGTCGATCAAATTCCCAAATATCCTGTTCCCACTGAATCTCACTTAAACTTCTTAAAACCAGGGAGCCGGGAGGTTGTTACACGGCCAGTTCATGTTCACGAGCACCTGCCACCCATGTATCCAGAGATGGAAGGTGAGCAGTAAGACCTTCTTGCAAGCATTTACAATACGTATTGGACTATTTCCCCTCCATATGTATTTGATGTTATTCAAGATATGGATAATTGAAAATTGACAATTTTAATTGAATGCAGCACAGTTTCAAATGTATTTTTCAAACATATTACGTATTGTGCTCAATATTTTAGCGCAATGCAGTGAAACTTCCCAACATTTTCCAAATTATGTTTATTTCACAAAATTTATCATATATAAACTACATAGGCCTTCAAAGGCTAACTTTCAGTATAAGTGGCCGGCACCAGAATCACTTCTTTCAGTGCATGATGTGTGCCTATCCTTATTTATATACCTAATGCAATCTTATTGGGTACTACCTATACTTGAACATAGTACTTAAGGACATATGCCAAGTTTGTATTTTATTTTATTTTATTGGGCCTACTTATAGGTAGGTATGTTTTATTGGTAGCTGAGTATAAACATAATTTGAAATATGTAAACAAGAAAATATTTTTAAATTAGGATAAACCAATAATTAATAATTGACTGGAATGGCAGGTAATTTTCTGAAATATTGTGTTCAATTTGTAGCTACTGTTAAAAAAACTGTAAAAAAAAGATGTGTGCCCTGTGCATTGACCTACAAATGAACTCAACAACTATGTACTGTGCTATAAGATTTGAAGTTGCTAATAATAGGCATACATTCTCTCATTTATGAAGATACTTTTTTTATACATACATAATATTGTTGACAATACATAACATAAAATCAAATACTTTTGAGACAAATCAATGTCTTCCCGCCATTTTATATTATGTTTTCCATTGCTTGTTGCTAAGTACTTACTTTGCCTACTGCAAATCATTGCACTGCCTTCAACAGTGATTTCAGTGGGTTGAAATGAACCCAAATAAATTCAAATTAGCGAACGTAGAAAGGCTATTTAACTAGGCCGCTTCGCGAATGCTTTTTCCAGTCGCGTTGATGGATGAGCTTTTTTTTGGAATATTTTTGTCCAATGATTAAATGATTACCTTTTTATGTGGAATCTCCTTACTTTTTCTATAGTTACTTGATATTACTTGTTCATTATACACCTGTAAAAGGCTTATATTAAAACCTTTATTTCTATGAATTTTGACCAACTTTTTCAACTTTTTCTTTCAAAAGGCACTACATCACCATAATCTTTATGTCAATGTAAAATATGAACGTTATAGCCCCACCCGTTTGGTCAAAATCGGCCCAAATATCACGAAAATATTGTATTAAAAACCGGAGAAAAAATCGTAAAAGTACGATTTCTATAAGAAATATTTTTTTAAATGTCTCAAATCATAACATTCATGATTTCAGTGATTTTAAACGTTCCTATAAAGTTTCATCAATATTGGAGTAGCCGTTTGCCAAATATCACAAAAATATCGCACTAAAAATAAAAAAAAATCGTAAAAGTACGATATTTATGAGAAATATTTCTTCGATTGTACGGTACCCAAAAACAATACAGCTCTAAGTTCAGAGATTTCGAAGGTCCCCTCCAATTTTCATCAAGATCGCATATGCCGTTTGCCCGGTAGAGAGCGAACAAACGAACAAAAAAACTAACAAAAACAAAACACCCGAGCTATTTTTCTTGGGGTAACGTAAGTAACAACAAACAAAAAACACAAAGTCAATTATTGAAACTTTGCTTCCGTCACTGCCAAAAAAGTGTATGGCCGTTTTCTTTGAATGGTCTACCTATTATAGAATCTGGTATCTGTTCTGAGTATCCAATCCTGGAATTTGTAAAATAGGATAACATTCCTTAAGGGTGAAGTTTCGAATTTAAATGTTTTAAGTGCAAAGTAGTGAAAAACACATACTAGTTGACAATCTGCACTGGAGAAAGTAGGGCCCACTTTCGAGTGATTCAAGACCTCGGTGTGAAACGTCCTTATTTGCTTTTTATACGCTTACACTGCTAAACAATCGGCATGTTTCCCACGTTTTTCATAGGTGATGTGTTGTTTCCTAACCTATTAGTAGGTATCTGCATTTCATATTATATAATACTTAATAAGCAAGCCACCATATTTAAAACTTAGAATCAGTAGGTCAAGTGAAATGTCACAAGATCCAATGCTATCTTGTTCATTAAGAAAAACCGCTTATACTTTTTGGATGAGCGAAGCAAAGATTCCATTTAACTACACTGGAGAAAATAAATCCAGAATGTTGTTTTTTTTCTGATGTGTGTATTTTTGTGTGTTTGTTAACACGATTCTGGCTAAACCGATACTCCAATTGCGATGAAATTTTCTGGAGGCCTTCGAAATCTCTGAACTTAGAACTGCCATGTATTTGAGCGCAATGGAAAAATTATTTCTCATGAAAATCGCGATTTTACAACCTTTTTAATTTTTAAAAAAATTCTTTAACTTGTAACACCTACATGCTCTACCCGATTGTAATGATTTTTTCACAGAACCTTAATTTTATGAATTAATATATTCGTGTGGAATTTGAGAGCAATTGAAAAATTATATTTAATGAAAACCAAAATTTTACAATTTTATTTTTCTATTAAAAAAAACCATAGGCATTTGACAGTGTTGAGAAATTTCTTCGACTTATAACACCTACATGCTTTATCCGATTGTAATGATTTTTTCACAGAACCTTAATGTTATGAATTAATATATTTGTGTGAAATTTGAGCGCAATCGAAAAATTATTTCTCATGAAAATCGCAATTTTACGCTTTTATTTTATTTTTACAAAATTTCTTCGACTTATAACACCTACTTGCTTTATTTGATTGTTATGTAGTGTGTAATGTTATGTGCACCCCTGATCCTCATGTGGTTGTCGTAAAAATTAAAACAATATTACTAAGCGTGTCTCGCAGGCCATAGCAATGGGAAAACGAAATCAATTTAAACACCATCTGCATAAACATAACACATGGCAGCTCACTGCACCAATTACGCTCATCCAACAACACACCTGAAAAAGCGTTTGCGAAGCTTTCTAGTTCTAAAAGTAAAATGAAATCGCCTAGGTATGACGAAACCCGACTTTTTTACAACCCGGGTACCCGTACACATTGCCCGCGAGTTACCCGAGTTGTAACATGAAAAAATCGAGTGTAGAGACTAATGAACTGCTAAAAATGATGCTCATCAGTTATTGTAATAGCCTAGGTGTAGTTTTGTCAATAAGTGAGTTGGTATTTCACAATCACGTTGTTTTGTTGTAAAAAAAAAGAGTCAGGCTGCTATTTATTGAATGAAGACCAGAGTCGGTGGGCCATCAAGATAATGCTCACTGAGGAACACAGAAGTGTGGCTGCACTGTAACAACTGTAAATGTATAAAGCAGCACTAGCATGCATACACTTGTACAGTGTGGCAGTGTTGAGGTTTCAACTTTTGACAACATAAATTCCTTCATGTAATAATGTCAAACACAATATGACATCTCCACTTTGGGATTGTATCTCTGCAAACAAGTTGGGTTTTTATTTATTTGCAAGAGAAGTAGTTTTGGTTGGCTGTGAAATATGGGTACGGAAGTGATGTCGGTTACATTCACCCTGGGGGTCTCCCTGAAATTACAGTTTAAGATAGTTTTAAAGAAATACCTATCTGACAACAAACATTCTAAATAATCTCTCAATGGCCTGTCCATTTAGATGCATAGCTCATAGAGCCATATGCCAATGTATTCCAGATCAAATAGGCCTACCGATTTGATAAAAATGTACATGCCCTCATTTTAACTATTGCCCAATCAAAGGCAGTTTTTTGAAAAACAAATTTCTTACATTCAAACCTGTAGATTGAATAGTTTCTACACCATTACCGCTTTTGAGTAAAACAATGACAACAAAATCTAAATATCCCCAAATGCCTGCCTTTAGACATACTCATTTTCTTGCAATCTGATGTTGTTAACAAGATCCCACCTGATTTTTATTTAAATACATGCGCGTAAGATATGCTTCATAAATCTTACATTTTTTCACCACATTCCCACCTTTGCATAATGAAAAAATAGAATATTTTTCACCCCAAATACCTGCTCTGGATATTGTCAAACCATACCTACAATCTTCTCGAAAGTCCTATTACTGGCTGGGTGCCCCATGATCTTTCATCATAGTTGACGTTTACAAGCTAAAATAATATTTATTAAATTATTAGAGTCGTGCCCACTAAACTTACATTATTCTGACTTTCAGGGGGCTTTTAAATGAAAGACCAAGCAACCATTCAGCCCCGACGCATCGACGATGTGACGTAATACACCACCCGAAAGGTCGTATTTTTCTGGGCCATAGCAATCATGTATGGACAGTGCAAACCGCGAATCTTGGCATTGTTAAACATTACTGGCGATAAAAATATCTTAGATGAATGAAAACATCAACCTGTTGATGATTCAATCGGGGCTTGACAATTTTAAAAAAATCTGCTTCTGGGCAAATGGCTTAAAATGTTAGTTGCACTGACTCAATTCAATGTTGACACAATAATTTTATTTATTTTTAAATATAGCCTAGCCAGTCTGCATGACTGGTTAGCCACCAGTAATTAACTTTACGTACCTGCTTATTATCATACTCTCGGTCATATTTTACTTTTTTGGCAGGTTCATTAGCTAGGCCTAGGTCTATCTCATCTTCGTTAATTGTGAGTAGCTTTTTTTTTCTTTCTGTTTATCCAATATCCATTAAAGAAATGGTTCAGTAGGACTTTTACACAATAGTTTAAAAGTGTCCAAAATGGTTGGAATTTCACGAAACGGAGAAGGTAAACAAGTCTCAGATCTCCATTTTCTCGACAGCAGTGAATTATGGGTAAAGTCGCTAGGTTGATATCGATCGAAATGCCCTAAATGTTAGTTGCCCATATGGCAACTAACTATAAATTATGGTTGCCCATGTCTGTAGTGTTCGCGTGCAACTCGGGCATAGGAATTTTCGAGCCCTGATTCAATGTTTCCAGAAATTTCAAAATTAAAAATACATGCATGTAGAAATTTATTCAGCAATAGCTTCATTAGTAATATTTTTTGCCCTCTTCTTGATGGACATCGTTTTCGATATTCAAGCCGTTAATACTGAGTATCATCATAAACTCTGAATATACTTGAATTTGTCCAGTTTTTCAGTGGATGCTTAAGTATTCTTCTCTAATCTATTTTTTCTATTATGTTCTTGTGCAACAGAGGAAGATAGTCAGCAGATGCCCTTGTCTGTGGACACTGCCTCTACTGGTGCTTCAGGAAACTCACCTCTGTCGAGCCCCAAGGGAGGGAACATCTTTAAACGTCCCGGTGAACCAGCGTCTGTCGAACACCCAGCAGTCAAGCGCGCAAGGTAATAAACCTCAACGCCTTAATTTATTTCATAGGCTTTCAGCATTTGTACAGATAACAGGTCAGGTTCTAAGATTGGCATTCTCCTGTGTGTGAAACTTGGCATGTCCACCCCAGTCCAATGGCATTAGCTCTTGGTCTTTCGCATGGCAAACAAGTTGGCTCGTTGGTGTTTTGTGTGGCTCGTTGGTCTTGTGGTTAGCATCTCTGCTTCCAATGCAGAAAGTCCAGGTTCGATTCCTGCTCTAGGCAGATGTTTTTAAACTTCTGATTTGGTCTTAAGTCCATCAGTTCTTGTCTTACGAATTTTTAAACAGTGACTTTGGAGTCATCCTAGCAACGAGGCACATAATAAATTCTAAGTTGTTCTGAATCGGCCTTGTTGATTCTGGCGTTGATCCGTGGGTGTTGGCACTATCCATACTCGGGGCTCAAAAATACCATGCCCGAGATGCCCGGGGCAGGTAGAAAATGTGGTCGGGCACGTAGATTATATTCCCACATGCCCAAAATCTCTCACTATCGCCCGCGCTTATCTCTCGTCACAAGATAAGCCTGGGAAAAAAGATAAGTCCACTTGTCCAGAAACAGGTCTCATGCGTTGATTGCAGGCCATCAAGATAACACTCACTGTTTGAGCTGTTCCTTGCATCTGCTTTATATCTTGTCACAGTCAAGTCAAGGTCACGATGCATTGGCGCGGGGAGGGCTGGAGCCAGAATGCTGGCGAGTAAACAAGATAAGGAATGGCCTTCCTTTTAAGTATCTCTATTTCCATGTGTGTAATTTCAGTTATCACCTAGCTTTTGACTTCTAGCAGATTAAAAACATTAGAATTGTAGAATTTGGGGGGGCATACTCAACACACTGCCACAAGTCGGCGGCATGAACAAAGTACATTATAATTCGAAAGAAAAACGCCGCTATATGTCCTGATAACTTATTTTTGGCTTAATTCTTTAAAAAAATTGTCATGTAAGTTTTCTGTCTGGGCATATAAAATTATCTCCAACATGCTCAGCCAGGCATGTGCCATTTAATAAATTTTTTGAGCCCTGCCATACTACTGATTGCTATATTTCCTGTTAGAAATATTGATCTTTGGTTGGTTATCGCTCGCTCGTCGATTGCGTCGGGGCCTACAGGGTTGGCTTGGTTGCTTTGGTTTAATGTCCCGTCCCCCCCTCCCTCTGAAAATCAGTTATTTGATTGAGTGGGTAAAATACATTGTTTTTTTTTCATCCAAGAAACCATGATTGCCTCAGGTAGCTCAAAGCAAGCAAATTTGTGCATGTTTTCAGACATACTAGTCAGTGATTTTCATTTCTTACAGACTTACATTATTCATTGGAAGCCATTTCATTTTGTTTTACATAGGCCTTCAATATTAAAAAAAAAATTAGATTAGAACTTAATTCAAGAACTGTTTCTCTGCCAGAACCTGTTTTTTTTTTAGGGTTCTTTAATACTAACACAAAGTTCAAACCTTTTATAGTCGATATTGTAGAAATGTTGACCAATTCATTTCATATCTAGCCAATGATGCCCTTTGCCAATTAAATTATTGATATTGTTTGGGAAGCCAAACACTTGTCATGTAAACTGTGCTGTGTAGACTCTGGACCAACAATGAAAAGTACTAAGGTCTAAATAAATCTGTATTTATAGAGACAATCCACTAGGGATGACATGGTGGAATCGATTAATCGATTCTGGATCGATTCCAAATTGGAGGAATTGCTTCCTCACTTGACAGTTTAAATATTCGTGCGTCGTGTTTAGGGGCGTGGCAGAGCGGTGAACCACGTGTCCTCTGTCCCTTCCTCTGCCCGTCAGACGCCGATTGTACACAATGGCAGGCGGTACAGTCAACAGACGCCAACGCATTGTTGCACAATACATCGTTCCATGATGTGCGGCCAGTATTACACTGGGACTGCGGTCAGTCCATGATCGGCGCTAATTGCAATCCCAAATGACCACCGCAAGATAGTTAGATTCAAGTTGATAGTTGCCCATTTACAAGGCTGTGACTTTCATTATTTCAATGGCCGCGTCACGGAGGTGTAATCTTATTGGCTGTTTAGAGTCACGTGGTACAGTCGGTTGGAATGGATCAAGAATATTGAGAATTTTCTAATCTGCTCACTGCAGTTGCGGATTGGATTTTATAGTACTGCACGAGCGCACACCGTTCTGCTCGCTTCTGGTTGTAACCAAAACTGTTGTCAGTTTGCGGGGACCCCAGTGTAATACCCCTCTCGCGCGGCAGGCGGGAGACGCATCACGGGCTCCGCGGAAATAGACCGCCGGAATAACAGTGTTTATCACAGGCTCCACAGAAAAAGACCGACAAAATAAAACCGTGTATAATTAAAAAGTTTTTTCTTGGGAATGGGAATCAATTCCTAGGTCACAATGGCTGATTCCAATTTTTAGGAATCGTTGCCATCCCTACTATCCTCCCAGTCACGTAACTGATTTTCCATGGGGGACTTACATTAAAGCAGACGAGGTGTTAATGTCAACGACAAGCGAACAATGGCTCACTAGATCGTTTTTTTTTTTTTTATATATATAGGAAACACCGTCCAGACAAGTTGGACAGCATTCCACCCAAAGGCAACACCAGAAACCACGAGGCTAATTTAATTTGTAACAACTTAAAGAGTTTATTATGTGCCTCATTGCTAGGATGGCTCTAAAGTCACAGTTCACACGTTCCCAAGCCATGAATGAATGGGCTTCAGCCTTCTTTCAATATATATCGGAAGTTAACAATCTTCTTCTGTATCATGATTCCAACTCTGGACCTTCAACATTGGAAGGAGGGACACTAACTACTTGACCAATCACTGAGCCACACAACTAGAGCATCAAGACTCTAGTATTGTCATGGAACCCAAGGAGCATTGGAACGTGCAGATCCTTATCCTGTTATTGTTGGCATGCATGGACAAAATGTTTTATGTTGTTGTATTTCCAGGCAAATGTTGGAGGAAGAGGGTCGCCCCCTACGAGAGATCAGCAGTGTGATGATGACCACTTCTGGCTTCCTCTCCCCTGCCCGAGAAGGAAAGCTGCCCGAGTCTCGGACCCCAGTGCTGAGTGATCCGAGCAGTTATTCGCCGGCTTCTTCCCCATCCTCCTACCCAATGGTGCCCCCAGAAGTTAAGGGCGACAAGAAGACAAAGAAGGTGCCCCTAAGGAAGTTGGGAGATGGGCTGAAGAAGTTGGATGAAAAAGAAATGAAGAAAGTAGATAAAACAATAAAAGATGTACCAAAATTAGACAAGAATAACACTAGTGATGAGCCAAAGGTAAAGAAATTAGCAGGTATGAAAGAGTTTGCTAAACTGAAAGCTCTTAAATCAGGAGCTTTAAAGATGATGGCTCAGGCAAGTGCTGGTGCACTTCCAAGTATTAGCGGGATGGGGAAAATACCAAAAATTGGAGCTTCTACAATACCCTTGATTAAGCCTTCCAAGAGTAATAAGTCAACCATAAAAATTCCCAAGATCGATAAGCCAATGCCACCTTGTTTACCCATTCAGCAACTGAAGAGTATTAACTTGGTTGAGAAAGTGAAAGATTTTGGCATGGTTGTCGGCAAGCTGTCTTCGGAACCGGACAAACAGAAGCTGAACATTTTCAAGAAGATCTCTAAAGTGAAAGAAGAGAAGAGCGAGGAAACGATTGTGCGCGAGAGCTCCCCGGGCTGTGAGGCTCGCATGGCTCAGATAGACAACTGCATCGACTCCGTGATCCAGCGGAGTCTGGAGGCCGAGTCCCCTCATCACGTGTTGGTGACCGTCAGTGACTCCGACTCCCGGGACTCGGCTCTGCCCAAGACACCCGACCTACCGGACAAAAAGCGGAAAAGAGAACGATCAAAGTCTAGAAAAGAGAAAGGCAGGTCACCGAAAAGTTCGCCCGTTTCGAGTCCGAAGAAGATCAAACTGGAAAGTGCGGAACCAGAAGCGTCGGTGATACCCAAGTTTCCGGACCCTTCCGAGATGCGTCCATCGGTATTTCCTTTCTTCACTCATTTTCCCCCTGCCCCCGGTCTGATACCCCCTCCCATTGGTCATCCTCTCTATCCCCGCTTCCCTCTCTCGCTGGGTAAGAACATGCCGCACCCTGCCATGCCCAACCTAGCCATGCCTCCTGCGCTCTTCATGCATCATCGGGAGGAACCTCCAGAGCTACCTCCAGAGAAACCTCCGACTCCGACCATCGCAATAACCCCCCCTCCTCCTCCAGAGAAGACGCCACCTCCCCTCTCACCACAGTCTCACCCTAAAGAGAAGGTTCCTACGGAGAAGGTGAGACCTGTTTTTGCTTGCTTTGGGATAGGGAAGTCAAACAATTATCGATCGATGATTTGATACAGTGAAACCTAGATACATCGTTTCTGATAGAGACAATAAGAAAAAACAACGGATGCAGGAAAAGGGCTGCACGAATGGAAAATTTTAATTTGAGTTCGAGTTTAGTAAAATGTTTTGAGTATTGAGTTCGAACCGAGTTTATTTCCAAATTGAGAAAATGTATTCTCCATCCTATCAAAGATATTCTTCAGTTTTAAAGCCTAGGCGTACCTCCTAGGTCAAATATTTTTGGTTATGGAGACCTAGGCCTACAACTAGCCTTGGTTTTGGAGGGTGCCATAGGCTAGGTCTAGGCCTATTGACATTGTACAGACCTAGGTCTAGTGCTGGGTGCATTTTGGTATGGCGATGTGCTGCTATCTAACGGAGGAAACACATAACTTTTGACGGGTCGGTAAATGAAAATGCTGTTTTTTACCGACGCTCGAATATTCGAGTTCAAAATAAATTAAACTTGAATTTGTTCGAACTCACCATGAACTCGCTCGCACTCAAAAATTCGTGTACTCGCCCAGCCCTAAGGAAAACATCAAAACCCTCAAATTTTTTTTGAAAATGCTTGGAAAATTAACTCACAGGCCCCTCTATCATCGCTATAGAAATCCTTTGTTAATAAAAATAGCCATTTGAAAATTTAGATCTGCAATTGAAATTACTATATTTATTTATTGTATTTTGCACACAGCGTCTGTTGAGAGTGAGTTTCACAATGTGCTTCCTTGTAATCAGTTTTAATAACTTTAAACTAACTGTAGGCCTAAATAAATAAATAAAACAGGGTCAAGCTGAAAGGCTGGTAGGAATGCGCAATTTCGTTGACCGGAAGCTAGGACAAACATACGATTAACATACTATGTATTTTTTTATTTTAATACAGTTTACGAGTTGTTTTTCATGTTTTATTAGCATTGGAAACATAAAAACCTTGATCGATATGAAAGTATGGCTGTAAACTTGATGCAGTAGAATGTTAATAGTGGGACAGATGTATTTAGGTTTGTAGATACCGTATTGTCCTGAATATAAGCCTACCCTTTTTCCATTATTTTAAGTCTCAAAGTCCCTTGCCAGCTAATATTTGCATACGCTTTTGCATATGTTTTTTTACATTTCAACAAGAAAAGTTACGAGGGTCGGCCTATATTCGGCACAATATGGTAAATTATTCAATATCACTAATTAACATCACTAATTGTTCACTGGTGTATGGTATTATCAAGGAATTGAGGGTCCGCGAGCATAAACCGTGTAACTGACAAATAATGGATCTGAGATACAAGCAGTCGTGCGCGGCCGGTAGAGCTACAATCCACGCGTAGACTACTGCAAGCTAATACATATTCGTTCACTGTGGCGCTATCCGTGTGCAGATTGGTCAACTAGGAATTGTATTATGACTTCAAATAGAACGGCGCGACCACGGCTGGCAATTGGTGTAAAACTGTTAATTAATTATACGGATGTAAAAGAAAGGTATTGAAAATATTGTTAAACTGCATATTTCACTTGGATTTTTATTTGGGAAAGCAATCAAGACACTGTATTTTTCAGTTGTAGTGGACAAATATTGGGAAGAATCCTTAAATTGGTGACAGTGAATTGATTAGGGGTGTGCGAGTACTTTAAATATCTAGTTTTTTCGAGTTTGTTTTATACTCGACATCGAGTCGAGTTTGATTTTAGGCTTGAAGTTTTCAAGTTGAGTTTTATACATATGAAATCCTATGAAAACTGAATAGAACCATCATTACAGTAGGGCTAAGCCTACGTATAGAGGCCTAGGCCTACTACGTGTGTACAGTGACGGCAAAAAGTAGGCCTTGGCCCTAGAGACTGCGTGCTTTCAAAATTATTACGATTAACAACAAAGGAGACTTGGATGCGGGAACTGGGAATAGGCCTAGGCCTACACGGCGTCTAAAACAAACATCCTTTATTGGTTTCATTGCGTCTATATCACTAATATTTCCTATCAACTATCGTGAAGAAAGAATGCTGGTGA
The DNA here is from genome assembly GCA_024449915.1 of Sweltsa coloradensis. NCBI lineage: Eukaryota > Metazoa > Arthropoda > Insecta > Plecoptera > Chloroperlidae > Sweltsa > Sweltsa coloradensis. The sequence continues at coordinate 31,816 of JAMZAV010002228.1, forward strand.
ATACTCTAATTATGCGCTTTTTACATATTTTAAAATCGTAGTGGCGTAGTTTGACATGTTTTATGTTTCTTCCTTCAATCTTCCTTCTTTGCTTTGACGCTAAGCTCGAAGGTCAAACTCACCAAGCTACGTTATTGGACGGGAACGAAAAGAAACCAAAGCGCACACGTGGTGCGCTCCATCGGCCATCGCTGGTACTACGTAGTTCTATTCAAGAGTGCGGAATATTCATATGTGCTAAAATAGCATTGGAAATGCCTAGACCGCAAATATTATAATGCGAGTGCGAATTTGGATGATTTTTTTTGTTTAAAACATCGCAGCAGTATTTTGTAATGGGTCCAGGAACTATAGATAACGCTGTATTATTATAATTTTATTGAAATTTACCAGCACAAAGGGCAGGAAGGCCTCAATAACCTAATAGGCCTACAAGTACAATAATTTAATTTTTTATATTTCTACAACAGAAAAATTGTTAGTGTTGTGAAATTTACCAGCACAAAGGGCAGGAATAGTCCATGGAACAAGCTGCATAAACTATAAAAACATTTCAAAGCCGGAAACCAGCACCAAAATTTAGGAACTGGTAAAAGACATATTTTAGAATCTTATTTTCATGGGGGACACACTTGGTAGCAAATAAGTCACCTGTCATGGCGTCCTCAAGATGGCCGCCAAAATAATTCTTAAAATTGCTGTAACTCAAGAAGTAATTATCGGATTTGAACAAAACAGGTATTGTTTTAATGGTTTTTTAATGCTCTACAAAAACTGTCATTAGCAGTTTTACCGCAAATGCCATAGTTTTAATTATATTTATAAATTATTACAATACATTGCAATTACAGCGCTGTTTAATGTATATATAATCCCCCCAAAATACAAAAATTTGTAAAAAAGACGGCAGCCAAGCTCTCCTTCAAAAGTCTTCGGCTGTGAATGCTGTGAGATATAGAAGTTGAGCCAAGCTTTTTATTCTTTCTCCCTAGTTTCGCTTTGAAAATATGTAAGATCATTTCGCCTGTTGACGAGCGCCAAGCCAACGATTTTTGTGGTAAAAAAGTAAAATTTTTAAACTCGAAATCATAAAAAAATTCTTGGCCATGAACCAAATTCAATGGCCAAGTCATTTTTTATGATTTCGAGTTTAAAAAAATCGTTGGCTTGGCGCTCGTCAACAGGCGAAATGATCTTACATATTTTCAAAGCGAAACTAGGGAGAAAGAATAAAAAGCTTGGCTCAACTTCTATATCTCACAGCATTCACAGCCGAAGACTTTTGAAGGAGAGCTTGGCTGCCGTCTTTTTACAAATTTTTGTATTTTGGGGGATATCACATCTTTTTGTTGTTCGTTCGCTATCAAGGTGTGAATGATGGACTTTGAATGATTAAATTTGTTAAGTTCAAAGTTGTTTTTTTTTTTTTACATTTTGGGCCCACGGTCCCCCCAAAGATACCCCTTAAATAAATAAGTAAATAAATTTTTATTTAGAGTCTACACACTCAGTTATATATAACTGATTTTCAGTGGGGGACTTTAAATCAAAGCGACCAAGCCAACCCTGCAGGCCCCGACGCAATCGACGAGTGAGCGATAACCAACCAAAGATCGATATTTTTAATAGGAAATATATCAATCAGTGGTATGGACAGTGCGAACATCCGCGGATCAACGCCAGAATCAACAAGGCCGATCCAGAACAACTCTGAAATTTATTATGTGCTTCGTTGCTAGGACGGCTCCGAAGTCACCGTTTACCAACTCCTAAGACAAGAACTGATAGACTTAAGTCCAAATCAGAAGTTAAAAAACTTCTGACTTGAGCGGGAATCGAACCCTGGCCCTTCTGCATTGGAAGCAGATACGCTAACAACAAGACCAACGCACTAGCATAAGCACTAGATATTTATAATGGTTAAGAGCATGTTTAATTTCAAGCTTGTATACAAATTACTACGCCTGAGTTTTTACGCGTTTTGATTTTGCTAGGACGGCTCCAAAGTCACCGTTTACAAACTCCTAAGACAAGAACTGATAGACTTAAGTCCAAATCAGAAGTTAAAAAACTTCTGACTAGAGCGGGAATCGAACCTTGGCCCCTTCTGCATTGGAAGCAGATACGCTAACAACAAGACCAACGCACTAGCATAAGCACTAGATATTTATAATGGTTAAGAGCATGTTTAATTTCAAGCTTGTATACAAATTACTACGCCTGAGTAATTACGCGTTTTGATTTTGCTAGGACGGCTCCAAAGTCACCGTTTACAAACTCCTAAGACAAGAACTGATAGACTTAAGTCCAAATCAGAAGTTAAAAAACTTCTGACTTTAGCGGAATACGAACCCTGGCCCGTCTGCATTGGAAGCAGATACGCTAACAACAAGACCAACGCAACTAGCATAAGCACGAGACATTTATAATGGTTAAGAGCATGTTTAATTTCAAGCTTGTACAAATTACTACGCCTGAGTAATTACGCGTTTTGATTTTGATTTTGATTTTGATTTTCCCCGGTCCCAATTGCCCTTTTTTTGTTATATGAGGTACATCTGAGTGTGGCCAAGTTTCAAAGTTCTAAGATGAACCTTTTTCTCGGTATAGCGTATTATTCATAAGAGTACGGAATTACCTACTTTGATAATTTTGTTTTTTTCCGGTACCCGTTAACCAATTTTGCTTTCCATATTCAAAAGTGATAAAGAATGAGAGATATCAAAATGTATTCACGTTTGAAACATCTCAGTTGTAGCGTTTTCTTTGAATGATTCATTTCTTAAAGTTCAGATATGTTTTTTGTCATTTTTGGGCCCATGGTCATCCCAATTTAGCCCTTGTGTTTTGACGCAAGATATTTTATAAAGGTTAATAGCATGTTAAATTCCAAGTTTGTACAAATTACACGCCTTGGTAATTACGCGTTTTGATTATCATCCAAATTTTGATTTTCTCCGGTCCCGTTACCCGATTTTGGTTTGAAAGCAAAAGGCATGCGTCTGAAATACACCTAAGTGTGGTCAAGTTTCATAGTTCTAAGATTTACCGTTTTCTCTGTAGGCTAAAGAACTCTCGCGGAGAAATGCCACCCACCACCCACCCACCCACCCACCCACCCAACCACCAGCCACCAGCCACCAGCCACCAGCCACCAGCCAGCCTTAAGGAATTTGACGATGTTGAGAGCCTTTTTTAACACAGAACGAGTTGTCGGATGGTTTGATTTTTTTTTTGGTATGTCATGGACCACATACCAGGTCATATACCGAGTTTCAAGATTGTAACTCTTTCGGGGCGGCGTGTGCAGATAGCTGAAAACCCCCAACTCTTGTAGGTGTATATAGGGGGGCGGAGTTCTGGTGTCGCCTAAGCATCGCGTCGCTTGTCTGCGCGGCGACTACCGTCGCCTAGATTATTTATACGTAGAACTCGCTAGATTGCCAAGAAATCTTCACACTATACTAAAATAACGTCAATAAATCCAAAATTGTTAGTCCCGAAACGAAATTCTGGTAACTTATTAATTAATTAATTAAATTAAATTAGGCATTGATTAAATCCCAATTAAAAGTTTTTTTATTCGCGTACCACAATCACATAGTGTATCACACAAGAACATATGTATAAATTCAATCTTTATTGACAGCTGGCCAATTAGAATGGATGACCACGGGGATCCAGTGTACTTATCAATACAAAGTACTACATGTTTACAAAATGAAATAATTCAAGAAAATATAACAACAGTATGAAATTAATGATTATGAACATTGTTGTATAGATGATGATGATGCAACATGATGATGAAATGTTTTAAAACTGAGTAAAATTACCATGACCACAATTGACTTAAAATTTATTGGTTTTAGAACTTACCAATTACTTTCCTATTAATTTAACAAATTCAATTAATTCAAAATAATGACAATAATCTCAATTAATTGTGTAAAATTAACACAATGTGGTTGACCTTGGTATCATTTTAAAGCTAGTTTTATGACAAATAATTGTATTGAAAAAATAATTAATTAAATTAATTACATTTTAGTTAAATTATACCACTTTTGACATTATGTATTATTATGTATACATAAAACTCAATCGATCGTCTTAAAAATATACTACTTTTCTGACATAATGCCAATGAATCCAAAATGTCATGTCCCAAAACAAAATTCCTATAACTTACCGATTAATTAAGTAATTAAGTGAAGAATTAATTGGATGAGCGAAGCAAAGACTTTAATTTCACTGACCCCCAAAAAATTTAGCTCCAATGTTATTTTTTTTTTTCTGTTCGCACTCTATTGGGCAAACGGCATATGCGATCTTGATGAAAATTGGAGGGGACCTTCGAAATCTCTGAACTTAAGACTTGCCACGTTTTTTGGTACAATCGAAGAAATATTTCTCATGAATATCGTACTTTTACGTTTTTTTTTTTTTGATTTTTAGTGCGATATTTTCGTGACATTTGGGCAGATTCTGACCAAACGGGTGGGGGTTCATATTTTACATGTACATTAAGGTAATGGTGATGTATTGCTTTTTGAAAGAAAAAGTTGAAAAAGTTAGCCAGAATCCATAGAATAAAGATTTTAATATGAGTTTTTTGAGATACATAATAACAATTAAAAGTAACAATAGAAACTTGACAACAATCACCTACAATGCGTTCAAAAAGCTCTTGCAAAAGTAAAGAGATCCCACGCAAACTAAAAACTTACAAAAAAAGCTCATCCAACGCGACTTAAAAAAGCGTTCGCGAAGCGGCCTAGTTATATCTCAATAATTGTTGTTGGCAATCACGTAGCACATACAAATTGCCAAGAGAAGTATCAAATATAAACAATGCGAGTATAATTTTAAAAATAAAAAGTCCCAAAATTTAGTTAACGGGAAAGTAGCATGAACTTAATTTTGAGACTATTTTTTTATTAAATTATACTTGCATTGTTTATATTTGATACTTCTGTTGGCATTTTACTATGTGCTACGCGATAATCAACAACAATTATTGCGATATAAGTAATTCTTCACGTAATTAATTAATTAATCGGTAAGTTATAAGAATTTTGTTTCGGGACATGACATTTTGGATTCATTGGCATATGTCAGTAAAGTGATATATTTTTATGATGATCGATCGAGTTTTGGGTATACATAATAATACATACGTCAAAAGTGGTATAATTTAATTAAAATTAAATTAATGTGGTGATTAATTAATTTAATTAATTATTTTTTTCAATACAATTATTCGTCATTATACTAGCTTTAAAATGATACCAAGGTCGACCACATTGTGTTACATTTACACAATTAATTGAGATTATTGTCATTCTTTATAATTAATTTAATTAATTAAATTAATATCATAGTGATTGGAATTAAGTTTTGAAACCAATAATTTTTAAGTCAATTGTGGTCATATTGTTCTTGTGTGATACACTATGTGATTGTGGTACGTGAATAGAAAACTTTAAACTGGGATTTAATTAATGCTTAATTTCATTCGTTAATTAATCAATAAGTTACCAGAATTTTGTTTCAGGACTAACAATTTTGGATTTATTGATGTTATTTTAATATAGTATGAAAATTTCTTGGCAATCTAGCTAGTTCTATGTATAAATAATTATATTAATATTAAAAAGTGCTATAATTGCAATACATTGTAATAATTTATAAATATAATTAAAACCATTGCATTTGCAGTAAAACTGCTGATGTCATTTTTTGTAGAGCTTTAAATACCCATTAAAACAATACCTGTTGTGTTCAAATCCGATAATTACTTCTTGAGTTACAGCAATTTTAAGAATTATTTTGGCGGCCATCTTGAGGACGCCATGACAGGTGACTCATTTGCTAATTGCTACCAAGCGTGTTATAACGTAACCGGCCTCAGTGATGCAGTTAGGTCTACTCAAAGCCCCACTATGGGTGATATTGTAACGTAATTGGCCTCTGCGCTGAACCCTTTCTAAACACTTGCCTCTACCTAATGTGTATACTGAACTGCTCAACCTAACAGGGAAACTCCTATCAACCATACACACAAACAACGACTCACCAAACCCTCCAAAATTGAGACCTCTACTGAGTCACGGACTGGACACCACTGAAAAGAACTTATAACGTAAAATAGATCCTCGTGATATCAAGGTGCGCGGAAGCGCACCGGGCCAAGCCACGCGCGGCTCTGCTTCCACTAGCGCCCAGTGGCGTGGCGAACTACTTAGAGTGATCGGTGCCTACAATATTTTAACTATACCCACCCCCTACTTTCGTGGGCAACAAGGGGGTCTGGGGGGGTGCCCCCAGTTTAGCTCCGCAGGGAATTGTTTCAATTTTGATGATCCTAGAATGGATTTGGAGCGTTTTAGTAGCAATTTATATGATTTTAGAGATGTTGATAGCCTCATTTTTATGTAATTAAATTTTAATGAAATGGCTGAACTTTTTTTCTGTGAAACTCATAAAACCAACGGTTTCTCATTCTTTTTAGTCTTCCACAGTTTAGCCCCGTAGAGAATTTTTTCAATTTTGGTCATCCTAGATTGGATTTGGTGCGTTTTACCAGCAATTAATATGATTTTATAGATGTTGATAGCCTCATTTTTATGTAATTAAATTTTAATGAAATCGCTGAAAATATTATGTTTTTTTTGAACTCATAAAGCCAACGGTTTGTAATTCTTTTTTGTTTTCCCCAGATTAGCCCCGCAGGGAATTTTTTAATTATGGTGATCCTAGAATGGATTTGGTGCTTTTTACCGGCAATTAATATGTTTTATTAGACGAGTGAGCGAAGCGAATGAGGATTACTATTCAAGATAAACGGCGCATATTCTGTGACTCTGCGCGTGTGTGTGTGCTAGGTGTGTACTATAAAAATCAGCCGAATCGCTGAACAGATTGCGCTTATGTTTTAATTGTTGAACTCATAAAGCCAACGGTGTGTTATTCCTCTTCGCCCCCTCGTAGCGGCATAGCCAGAATTTGGGAAAAATACACATGAAAGTAATCTATGAAGAATTTAGTACCTACAAGAGGAATCCGGGGGGCCTTCCCATTTTAAAAAAAAATGTATGTCCTAGATCGTTAGATAATCTGTGCATTTTGGAAATCAATTTGGTTATTTTGTTCGTTATCTCCGTTTATTGGCTGGGCCATTATTTGAGATTTAGGAAAACTACTGAATCGCATAAAAATGAAAACTAGGGGCTCCGTGGGCTTGCCCCCGGGAAAATGATTATTTAAGGTAATTTGGTACAAATCTGTGAGTTTTGAAGAAATACTTTGTTAGCAATATTTAAAGAAAAAAGATACGATTTTATTCTTTTACGGACAAACTTGCTGTCTCGATTTCATTGAAATCAATGCTCTTTTATCTAGAAATTGTACTGGAAATAATTGAATTCAAATAGGTCCAAAAATGTTCTGCTTATTGCATTCACGACGTCGATAATCCTGCATACTAAGACGGTAATTTAAAAATTAAAACAGAAAACTCGAAAATGTTCTAGACTTCCTCCATGCCACCAGCTGTTATTTAATTGATAAATTCCTCAAATCAATCTATTCAATCAAATGAAATTAGTTATAGTATAACGAACGTGTCTATTCATTTAGCAGAATTGTTGAATTGCTACCTGTTATTAGTTGAGTTGAGAACTACTGGATGAATATCCATCATGCATGTTGTCTGCACTTTTACTAAAAAATCATGATTCATGACAAACTTTTACAACAGTCCAGTAAAACTCTAATGTAAGTAAAGAGCTGTAGCCATACAATTCAGTAGGTGTGATTATAACAATTAAAATAGTCATATAAAGTATATAAAATATTATGTTTCATTAAAAAGTAATGGATGGGTGGGTCCCTGGGGGACCACCCACCCACCCCTTTTGGTATCGGTGCCTGGGCTCCGATTTGGTATGTTCGCCACGCCACTGCTAGCGCCTATTACCGCACGCCTACATTAGCACTTAACACGGTGTCGCTGACGCGAAACTATGTGAGATAAAAACCTGCAACTTGCTTCAATCGATGGGCTTTTACTATGAGATGACCCATTTCAAGTTTCATCCCGATCTGATGATGCGTCTATAGTTATTGAGACGTCAAGATCGTTCGAAATAACTTTCTTCTTGGGCTGGCTAGGTGGCTGGCTGACGAATTATGTATCAGTTTGTGGGCCCTCAATGAATAATGTTAGAGAAGCCAAAATTTGCACCGATGTCAGTCATCTCAGTGGTCATGTGCTATACAAACGGTAATTGGATTAGATGACCGGAAGCTTAGATAATGCAAAAAAAACAAATTATTTTGTTTATAACTGCGATGCACAAACCTTTTAATTATCAATGAGTGAGATTTTATTTTGAATCATTGTAAATAAAATAATTTTCTCTACTTGGATGCTAACATCCATACCATGTACGTTCTAAAAAAATTATTGATATATCACACAAAAATGCAAAAACTTGCAAAAAAGGGGTAAAGCCGAAAACGAGGAAGATGCAAGTGGCTCAACTGCATAAAGTGGTGATATCTAGAAGTGTGGCCAAGCCCATTATTTTGTTTAAAATAATAAATATATTTATTAATTATATAATAAATTAATAATATATCAATATCCATATTATTATCTTAGTATAATTATTAAATAAATATATTAACAAAAATAACATAAACATTAAATAAATTTATTGAAACATTTACATGTGGAAATATCAAAATTAGACGCCATTCAAAATTAAAAGCTTGGTCGATGGATTTGGATTGGTTATGATTTGGTTAGTCAATAACGACAACCAAGTTGAAAATTCATCGACCAAGCTTTTAATTTTGAATGGCGTCTGTTAATTTTGATATTTCCACATGTAAATGTTTCAATAAATTTATTTAATGTTTATGTTATTTTTGGTAATATATTTATTTAATAATTATAGTAAGATAATAATATGGATATTGATATATTATTAATTTAGAATATAATTAATAAATATATTTATTATTTTAAACAAAATAATGGGCTTGGCCACACTTATAGATATCACCACTTTAAGCAGTTAAGCCACTTGTATCTTCCTCGTTTTCGGCTTGGCCCCTTTTTTTGCAAGTTTTTGCATTTTTGTATGATATAGTAATTAGGAAGAAGCAATGCAGCCTCCGATTCATAGATTGGGCTGTATTATCCTGTTGACAGTTGCTTTTTCTCAATTGGAGAATACATAACATGTGTCCTACCTATTCAGCACTGAATTCTGTCTAGCGAATACATGTTTTATAAATAATAATAATAATGTCATATGGACAGATTGTAAAATGAATTTTGAAGGTTAATGTTGTTATATTAGGCTGTGGAGCAGGTTGAGTGGATACGCAGGGTTATTTCACACATAAAGGAATTCAAGACTTGTTCAACAATACTCGTTAGATTTAATTATTAGCAAGACAAGTTGTGATACAATTACGTAACGTTTTACAAACGTTGACAGAGAAGGAATTCTAGGCGAGCAAAATGAAGCGTTGCCTGCCCTCTAGCGGGTAATGCGGGAAAATGCGTGAAGCGCCTATCCTAGTGTTCAGGTCGGCCGGCAGAGTGCGTCGCCGTTTCATGTCGTCTGGAAGAGCGCCAACTTCAACACTTCCCCTCGAGATGAGAACGGAGATTCTGCAGTCCCAGCATCCGAAGGCATTTCGCGTGCTTCGGTCCAGGCAGTCCCTTTGTTAGTACGTCAGCTGCCATGTCCTCGGTCGACCTGTACTCGACCTTCACAAGTCCATTTTCCAACACTTCTCTGATGAAGTGGTGGCGCACATCTATGTGCTTCGTTCTTCGATGGTAAATGGGGTTTTCTGATAACTTTCGAGCCCCATTGTTGTTGCTGAATATTTTTACTTCGGCTAATTTTTCAAAACCGAGTTCTACGAGGAATCGCTGAAGGTATATGGCCTCCTTAGCGGCTTCGGTGAGAGCCATATACTCAGCCTCAGTCGACGATAGGGCCACTGTTCTCTGCTTTCTTGATTCCCAGGAAATCGGACACCCGCTCAGGATAAAAGCATACCCTGTATAAGATCTCCTGTCGTTCGAACAATCTGCGTCCCCGAAACCAACCAAACTTCCAGCTGATTTCTCGAATCGTAGACCGATGTCCGCCGTTCCCTTCAAGTACCGCAGAACGCGTTTCGCCGCGATCCAGTGAGTTCTGTCGTAGCAGGAATTGTATTGGCTTAGGTAGCTGACCGCATGGGCTATGTCAGGGCCCCTATTCAGTAACTTCACAGGTTCAACTCTGTCACGGGACCGACTCGGTTGTTGTTGGTCGAGGTCGAAAGGTATGATTTACATGGCAGTGGACGGTCAAATGTGAACAAATGATTCGCAGTCAGTTGTCAAATATTCAAAATGACATAGATGTGTGTAATATTTCCAATCGGGGAGAAATTGGATTTAAATGGTATAATTTCATGAGAAAAGGGAACGCACGGGACTTTTAGGGGTAGGCCCTTACTAGAGGTAGGTTTTCTTTGAGCATACTATTGTTATTCGTTTGAGAAAGTTAATAATCTGGTTGTGTTTACGTGTAGGCCAAGGCTTATCATCCACCATTTTTTTTAAAATATAACCGAGTCGGACTCGGTTGTCACGGATTATATCGCAAAGATATCGACCTCACATTCCGTAACGTTCTAGGATGTCGTTTACATATCCTCGCTGGTTCATGGATATTCCTTTAATGTCCCTGACGAATTCTATTCCAAGACAGTATTTCCCTTCACCAAGATTTTTAACTTCGAATACCTTCGATAGATGATCGAAAACTTCGGCGATGACTTTCTCGTTTCGGGATGCGACTAACATGTCATCCACGTATACCATAACGATCAGGATGTTTTCTCCTTGCCCAGAGAAAAATGTGCAAGGGTCGGCAGCAGATTGCTTCAATCCAAATTTCGTTAGTTGTTCGCTCAATGCTGCATGCCAGCGACGTCCGGCCTGACGCAGACCGTAAAGCGCCTTATTTAAGAGACATACCTTGTTACCATCCCTTAGTTCGTGGAGCATTTCCGTAGCTTTCTTTCCAGTTTCGCTGTTCTTCGATTCCGTGTGAGATATTTCCTCTAGTGTTTCTTCAGTGAGCTTGGGCACCTCCATGTATATCTTCTCTTCGAGCACGCCATTCAGGTACGCGGTCGTGACATCGAACTGATTTACCTTCATCCCATGCTGTGCAGCTAGAGCCATCATCATACGTACGGAACTGATACGCGCCACCGGGGCAAAAGTCTCGTCGAAATCCACACCTGGACGCTGTGCGAAGTCCCTAGCGACTATCCTAGCTTTTCTTCGGTCGATGTTCCCATCCTGATCGTATTTGTTTCTCAAGACTACTCGACTTCCAATTACCTTGCGATCCGATGGACGTTCCACCAGCTTCCACGTATCTTTCTTGATAATCGATTTCAGCTCGGATGCTATGGCTTGACGCCACTCGTCCCCGTTCGGACCATCTATCGCCTCTTGGAATGGAACTTCGGCTACACCAGCAAATTCCAAATCTTCTTCCGCGTAACTGGCCGGTTGGTAGATCTTCTTGGGTCTTCCCTGAGACCGGTCATGAGTCTTCCGGGTCGGCCACGGCCTCTTCTTGGTTCATTCGACTCGTTCTCTTCGATCGGAAACTCAACGACCTTCTGAACTGGGGAGTTGGTTTCCTCCGGCATAAAATCCTCGTACACTTTGTCAGATGGGAATGTTACTGACTTAGTAAATTCCACGTCTCGCGTTATGTCGATTTTTCTATCTTCCGGTACCCATACTCTGTATGCTTTCGACTCCTTCGAATAACCGACAAATACACCTTTCTTCGAGCTTGGCTCGAACTTGCTCCGAACTGGTTCCCGGATCAAAGTGAAGACTTCGCAGCCGAATTCACGTTAGTTACTCACGTCCGGTGCTTCTCCAGTCCACTTCTCGAAAGGAGTTTTGCCACTTATGCTTCTAGAAGGACACCTGTTTCTGATGTAATTTGCCGTGTTAATTGCTTCGCCCCAAAACGACGGTGGCAGTCCGGATTGTATCAGTAGGCACCTCGACATTTCCACGAGCGTACGGTTTTTCCTTTCCGCGACTCCGTTCTGTTCCGGTGTATGCGTAACCGTTAACCTACGTCCGATGCCGTTCGTCTTTAAGTAGTCATCAAAAGCGATACTTCGGTATTCTGTGCCATTGTCCGATTGAAGATACGTTATTTTCTAACTAGTTTGTGTCTCGACGAAAGCTTTGAATTCCTTGAATGCATCCAGAGCCTCACTTTTCTGCTTGAGCATTTTTACTTCACACCAGCGAGAGCAATCGTCGATGAACGTGACAAAATATCTTGCCTTTCCGTTCGATTCAATGCGCATCGGACCACAAATATCGGAGTGAATTATTTCCAGTAATTCCGTGTTTCTCTCCGAATTTGTGGGAAAAGGTGCTCTGGTCATTTTTCCACGGATGCACGTTTCACAATCGAACGTTTCTCTCGGTTCGTTTACATCGATACCCAGCACGGTTCCGTTGCGTTTGCCTTCCAGAAGATCTTTGATGTTTAGATGTCCCATTCTGCGATGCCAACTCTCCACAGTAGCGCGTTTTGATTCGGTAGTTATATTACATTGCTGCTCACTCTCTTGCACGCAGTAGAGCCCGTTCACTCGATCAGCTGACAATACTGTCCTACCCGTTCCATCGATGATCTTGGCCGATTCCTTTCCAAATGTTACCTTGAATCCACAGTCAGTGATTTTACTGACTGACAGCAAGTTCATTCGTAAGTCAGGAACGTGCAGCGTGTCTTTCAGACTTACATACTTCTGTTGTCCGTCGACTTCAGCTGTTATCGCCACGATTCCCTTGGCCGTAGTCTCTGTCGATGTGTTGCTGGCGAGATTTAATTTTCTGGGTCTATTTTCAGCAATTTTAACGAACCTGTCCCTGTCATTGCATAGGTGCGACGTGCAGCCACTATCTAAGCACCATTTCTCACCACGATTCGCGGTCGTTGATCTCAAAGCTTCCTCGCATAAATTTTTTGAAGAAACGTACAAGCTTAAATTCTCAGCTTTCTTTGCGATTTCGGCATGTTTCTTCTCATTTACACATTCCTTGGCTTTGTGACCTACCTGATGACAGCGGTGACATTTATATTTAAATAGTTCGTTGGATTTCTGTCCGTTTTTACCACCTTTATTTTTGTTGGAGCTACCGTACCGTTTCACATTTCGTTTAGGAACGAACATCGCGTTATTGTCCGAGATACGTGTGTCATTTTTCTGCGCATCATTTTCTTCCACGATTTTTACGCGCAATACTTCCGGTGTTGGTAACTCGTCTCGAGATTCTATCGCACACCGAAAATTCTCGAAACTAGGCGGCAAGCTATACAGGAGCATTATGGTCAATAAATCCGGATTAATGTTTATTTCCATCTCATTCAGTTTGTCGATCGTATCGAAGAATTTCCGAAGATGTTCGCGCACGTCTTCACTATCATCCATACGATGCAAGGTTAACTGTTTCAACAGTGTGGCCTTGCGAGCAGGCCCTCTTGGATGGTATATCGACTGCAGTTTAACCCAAACTTCGTTCGATGTTACACATCCTTTTATTTGTCTTAGCTCTGAAGGGCTAATTGACAAGATAAGGTCCGACTTAGCCTTCCTATCTTTATTTTCCCACTCCTTCAAAGCTATAACCAATGCCGCGGCGGCGTCTCCAGTTCTAATTGTAGGTTTTCTGTCTTCCCCACTCACGTACGCACAAGCATCGTTTTTAACCAGTAAAGCTTCCATCTGTATTTTCCACGTATCGTAATTATCTTTGTCTAAAAGTTCAATTCTGGCCGAGCTAGATGACGCCATCATATTCCGTCGGTCCAGAACCTTCGCGACGCGTAGGCTAGGCCTAGGCCTAAATCTGAACACGAAATTCCTCAAGCACTTACCTTTTGTTTGTCAATTAACCCAACGTTTATTCCGTTAATCTGGGCCCCATAACCTGTGGAGCAGGTTGAGTGGATACGCAGGGTTATTTCACACATAAAGGAATTCAAGACTTGTTCAAGAATACTCGTTAGATTTAATTATTAGCAAGACAAGTTGTGATACAATTACGTTACGTTTTACAAACGTTGACAGAGAAGGAATTCTAGGCGAGCAAAATAAAGCGTTGCCTGCCCTCTAGCGGGTAATGCGGGAAAATGCGTGAAGCGCCTATCCTAGTGTTCAGGTCGGCCGGCAGAGTGCGTCGCCGTTTCATGTCGTCTGAAAGAGCGCCAACTTCAACAAAGGCCTAAACAAAGCGGCATTTAATAATAGGGTAAAATACTCATCACTCGTCAGCTCAAGGAAATCGCATCACGCTCGTATGCCGTGGAAGAACAGTCCGGCTTTATCCCACCAACACGCAATGAAGATCCAGTCATGTAGTGATCTCTTGTAATCCGGTCTTGTCCTACTACAACGTTATCCTTCCGTAGAAATCCTCGTCTTGAAGTTCGTAAATCACCGAATATTTAATTATACCGTGATTTAATTGTAGTAATTCTGTAGCTCACTCAATTAGTTACCCGTGAGTATAAATCGTCTCAATAAATGGTAGAAATACTCGAAAAGTCCTTCACGCAGTCAGATAGCAGTTTGACAGATATCCTAACAATCAATAATCATCGCCATCTTTCTTTTTATAACAATCCAATCGATTTAGCTTCGATTTATATCAGGAACCAATCACAGCTCAGGTCAAAGTTCCTATTCTTACGTCACGAAATCACACCTAACAATGCCACAAAATCTCAACCGTCCGCCATTTGTAGAAAATTGTAGTTTATATTCCTGATAAGCCATAACGATTCATTTGATATTACAACGGGGACTTTTTATGTATTTATTATCTTGAATAATGTTCCTCAATCAATTCTGCGTAACATAGCTCTAGGACCCGTATCCCTGAATATTATATCATAAGATATGATCGTCTCAAACTTTATTTCGATAGCACCTTTCGGCTAAAATAGTTCTTCAGATTCGCCTGGTCACTTTAGTTTCCGTAGATTTATTAATTCACTCGCAAATTGAATTGTAAATGTTGCCCCGACTTTCTAATAAACAATAGATTTAACTTCAAGGTTATTTTATTCCCGGCACTTGGCTTATTCTTGCAATTTCACTGATAAGATCAACTCGACTAACCTAGTCCACTCCGACTTTGAATTCGAAGGAATTCACCTATCTTGCGTAACTTTCTGTCGGCGAAAAATTCGTAAATTTATCGCTCTCAGCTCGAATAACACAACTCGCCTTTGATTTCACGTTCTGGACAATATTAACCCGTGTTTCCTATGCTGAAAGTGGTTTCAGTATAGATATCGCCGTACGTTCTCGGAACTTTCGGTAGTTCGCTTCGACCTAACGAAATACTTGGACCGCTCGTAACTTGGTCCTTTTCTTCTATATTTCTTAAACTTTTGGGTTTCTAATTACCCCAGCTGACGATTTAATTAGTAATCACACTCCATGTAACTCTCACCTCACTTTAGAAACATAATTATCTCGTAAACTTAACTTGTGTGGCGGTCCTACCGCTCACACAAAAACACTACCGTCTGGCAAGACGACCCTATTTCAACTGCCCTTATTTTCCAAGATGAAGGATTACCAAACGCACTAGTGACCAAAAAAAGCTCTTAAACCAATCACAGATCTTTAAATATGAATTTTGTGACAATTATGCGCAATTTATCATGGCGCCATTGCAAAATGCTCAAACATCCGTCGTAACACACACAATGACTTTAAATGCTAGAATATAAACTAATAAATCTAGGAAACTAGATTTTTATATAACAGAGGTAAAACTGAATTGAATCACAAGGTTCTTAGTGTAATTTAGTATGAAATTTTCTTGTGATTCTTAATTATTTATAGCCCAATCCATAAAATCAAGTTTATTTTTTAAATTAGTTTCTCCGAACAAAATGAGTTTGACCACTGGTAGAATTGTTCCAACACCTGTGACCATAAAGACCCCAAGTCCACTCGAGGGGTGTCGTACGGTTACATTTACCCTACCTGATTCAAATCTCTAATGTGCAAACAATTTTACTTTGAAACAACTAATTAAAATAATGCATAAAGACAAATAATAACTTATAATAGTAACAGACCAACTTCTAAAGACTGAACCCAGGACTCCGACAGTCAAAACAAACTGATTGCGACTTTCAACAAAGGACCACCTGTTGACCTAGCACCTGCCCTTCAGACAGCGACCTTGCCTCCCAGACAACACAGGTGCACAAAGTGAACCAACACTTGACTAGGTAAGTGGCAGATAACAGCTGTTGCCGCTAAACACCTGGCATCTCAAGTTACACCCAGACAACAAACGATTCCTTACAACTGGCTCAATATGCAGAAGACTTTCAAAAACCATTTTAGACTTTAAAGTCCCAGAACCACCCCACCAAACCACAAACTCCCCTGATCTAAAAGTTTCATTCCAGACAAATGAATTTATTGCACTGATTTCTTCCTCTCTCACTTCATCATCGAAACAACCACCCAGCAACAAACTCTCTCAACGTAACTGATAGCCTTGGCCACATTAACCAAATATTATTTTTCTTATCAACCATTTTATAAGCATCCATGGTTGATAACACCACAACTACTATTTAACATCACACTCATCATCATTTGCGTAACTTCAATTACTTTCAACTATCTTCCGTATTAAATCAAAACATTGGTTTGCATTGTTGCGATGTTAGTCAAAACTAATAACAATAAACCCGCCAATCCATCTGAAACGTCACTCAGTAGATCCAAGACCACACCAAACTCAAACATAAAACCGATAGAACTAAAATAAATAAAGAAGAAGGAAAAATTTTAATTTAATCTTCCATCTACCCAAAACAAACGTGTCTCCTTCCTACTTTCGTAACAACTTTTCTGTCACACACAGTGAAAATTGAACAGACCACCACGTTTCTCCCTAGACAAGTGAATAATTGTAATAACTCCTCCTCCTTTCAATAACACATCGAAACCTCTAGAGCCCAAACACACTTCAACGTAACTCCAATTCAAACTCGGATTTATTTCACCGTAACTCACTTTACCTCGTATTATTTCAACGGAAACTCCCTTTAACTCAGTATAACTCACTTCAACTGACACTAACTCAGCCATAACTCATTTTACCTCGTCTTATTTCAACAGAAACTCCCTTTAACTCGCTTTAACTCAATATAACTCACTTCAACTGAAACTGACTCAGCCATAACTCACTTTAACTCGACCGAAGACCATTGCGATGTCAGATAAAACTTGGAAACGCCACCACAACCATCCGCCAACCTATCTAGATCAAAACATTGGGAGTTCAAATATCACCGTACCAACTTCTAAACTATTCTGTTCTCCTCTCTGACACACAACTCAATAATCAAACCCCACTCTGACAGTGACGATTCATCTCATAAAGTGTCGCACACACTTTCATCCTCCACCCCACCAAACTCAAGCACCCTGAATTTTTCAACAACTAAAAATAAACTATACTAACTTATACAATTGTGACATGATATCTATTTAAGTTGACAATATTAAAAACTCCCTTGACCTTCCCAGTCAAATCCTCTAGCTCATAAGCATTATGCCCCGCTTCATCAATTACGTCTCACTATCTGTCCTTTCAGTTTAACTTTTATCAGTCTCGAACGACACAGCTTGTACAACTTTGTTTTCTTCATCTTGACCTTGGCAGTAACAATCATACGTCCTTGGACTTGCCTGCCTCTCTTGCAAACAGGAGATTGCTCACCCCTTCTATCGACAAACTACTTTGTTGTTTTCCGACCCACTCGAATTACGTCCACGCGACTACTAAACCACATGTCGCTTGAATGGAGTCCTTTGTTTATTCGTTTTCTGCCTCCTAGCGCGTCAAACATAAACATCTTACGCTCTAGCATTCTCGGCTCTCGTAACATACTGTCCCTGTTTTTGTCGCCAGTCCACCCACTTAGACTCGCTGACTCGTCGCATTCCAAACGTATACAAATGTTCTCTCTGGATTCCAATCTCCCAAACTTCTTCACTTTTATCTTTCACATCGGCGGTAATTGCTTCGCCCTCCTCACTCATCTCATTAATACAACCCGCCACGAAGCTCTTTACCAACATCTAACTCTTCACTAATCTCACGAATCTTCTCTTCATTGATCTTCTCTTCATTTATTCTCCTATGCTCTTCAACTAAAATCCTACAATTCTCTTCTTCGATTTTCCTATTCTCTTCAACTATTTTAGCCTGCTCTTCTACCTGAAGTCTCCGATTCTCTTCAGCAATTTTAGCCTGCTTCTCTGCCTCAATTTTTCTATTTTCTTCAGCAATTTTAGCCTGCTCTTTCTTCTCAAGTCTCCGATTTTCTTCAGTGATTTGTTCATAACCTTTTAATTTCTTCATTTTCCTACCATTTTCTTCTTTAATCTTCGCTTGTTTTTCTGCCTGAAGTCTCCGATTCTCTTCCACTAATTTGACCTCTTTTTCTGCCTGAAGTCTTCGATTATCTTCAACTAATTTCTCCTGACTTTCTGCTTCAATTCTTCTATGTTCTTCAGCAATTTTATTCTGCTTCTCATTTTCAATTTTCCTATTTTCTTCAGCCTGCTTTTCTCTAACTTCCCCATCTTTCCTCATTTGTTCGCAAAGCTCCAATAACTTTACTTTATCTTCTTCTTTACTCGCCTCAGCTATCCTAGCGTTTTCTTCATCTATTTTAGCTTGACTTATATTTGCGGCTATTTGTGCCTCTATCTCCACGAGTCTTAACCTCATCATTCTTATCCATTCAGCTTCTCTAAGCCTCTCTTGTTCAGCTTCTATTTACCACCAAGTAGGCCTATCCGTTTCCCTTCATCTTGCATGTCCCACATATACGATTATCCTGAAAAGCGTCTTCTTGCTTCGCGATATGACATTATGACAAATAAGACGAATTCTCGACACAAACAAGCTACTACTCGTGACACTCTCCTGTCTGGCTCTTATTTGTCTCAACCACTAAACTTTCCTCTGTCTGTACTATCATTTCCGCATCTAGATCACTAGTCGCGCCTACCACTAACTTGACTCTTCTCGGCATTCTGTTTATTTATGAACCACACTCTGATATGCAATAACCCCTTCACTAACTCCACCGTAGAGCACAGAAACTCCTCTTTCCCTAGACTATGCCTAGTTCAACCACAAAAAACGTCAGATCAAAACTGCGTACAACAAGGCTAAAACTCAGTCGACAGAACACTTCACTCTCAATCTCGGGCGATTAGTAAACATTCAAAGAGAGCCACCACGTTGGGTGTCATTGTAACGTAACCGGCTACGCTCCCTTTTATAAGCCCCACGATAGGTGTCGTAACGAAACCGGCCTCGGTGATGCAGTTAGGTCTACTCAAAGCCCCACTATGGGTGATATTGTAACGTAATTGACCTCTGCGCTGAACCCTTTCTAAACACTTGCCTCTACCTAATGTGTATACTGAACTGCTCAACCTAACAGGGAAACTCCTATCAACCATACACACAAACAACGACTCACCAAACCCTCCAAAATTGAGACCTCTACAAAGTCACGGACTGGACACCACTGAAAAGAACTTTATATCGTAAAATAGATCCTCGTGATATAGTTATAAGGAAGAAGCAACGCAGCCTCGGGTTCATAGATTGGGCTGTATTATCCTGTTGACAGTTGCTTTTTCTCAATTGGAGAATACATAACATGTGTCCTACCTATTCAGCACTGAATTCTGTTAAGCGAATACATGTTTTATAAATAATAATAATGTCATATGGACAGATTGTAAAAGTGATTTTGAAGGTAAATGGTGTTATATAAGGCCTAAACAAAGCGGCATTTAATAATAGGGTAAAATACTCATCACTCGTCAGCTCAAGGAAATCGCATCACGCTCGTATGCCGTGGAAGAACAGTCCGGCTTTATCCCACCAACACGCAATGAAGATCCAGTCATGTAGTGATCTCTTGTAATCCGGTCTTGTCCTACTACAACGTTATCCTTCCGTAGAAATCCTCGTCTTGAAGTTCGTAAATCACTGAATATTTAATTACCGTGATTTTATTGTAGTAATTCTGAAGCTCACTCAATTAGTTACCCGTGAGTATAAATCGTCTCAATAAATGGTAGAAATACTCGAAAAGTCCTTCACACAGTCAGATAGCAGTTTGACAGATATCCTAACAATCAATAAACATCGCCATCTTTCTTTTTATAACAGTCCAATCGATTTAGCTTCTATTTATATCAGGAACCAATCACAGCTCAGGTCAAAGTTCCTACTCTTACGTCACGAAATCACACCTAACAATGCCACAAAATCTCAACCGTCCGCCATTTGTAGAAAATTGCAATTTATATTCCTGATAAGCCAAAACGATTCATTTGATATTACAACGGGGACTTTTTATGTATTTATTATCTTGAATAATGTTCCTAAATCAATTCTGCGTAACATAGCTCTAGGACCCGTATCCCTGAATATTATATCATAAGATATGATCGTCTCAAACTTTATTTCGATAGCACCTTTCGGCTAAAATAGTTCTTCATCAGATTCGCCTGGTCACTTTCCTTTCCGTAGATTTATTAATTCACTCGCAAATTGAATTGTAAATGTTGCCCCAACTTTCTAATAAACGATAGAATTAACTTCAAGGTTATTCTATTCCCGGCACTTGGCTTATTCTTGCAATTTCACTGATAAGATCAACTCGACTCACACCTAGTCCACTCCGACTTTGAATACGAAGGAATTCGCCTATCTTGCGTAACTTTCTGTCGGCGAAAAATTCGTAACTTTATCGCTCTCAGCTCGAATAACACAACTCGCCTTTGATTTCACGTTCTGGACAATATTAACCCGTGTTTCCTATGCTGAAAGTGGTTTCAGTATAGATATCGCCGTACGTTCTCGGAACTTTCGGTAGTTTGCTTTGACCTAACGAAATACTTGGACCGCTCGTAACTTGGTCCTTTTCTTCTATATTTCTTAAACTTTTGGGTTTCTAATTACCCCAGCTGACGATTTAATTAGTAATCACACTCCATGTAACTCTCACCTCACTTTAGAGACATAATTATCTCGTAAACTCAACTTGTGTGGCGGTCCTACCGCTCACACAAAAACACTACCGTCTGGCAAGACGACCCTATTTCAACTGCCCTTATTTTCCAAGATGGAGGATTACCAAGCTCACTAGTGACCAAAAAAAGGTCTTCAACCAGCCACAGATCAGTAAATATGAACTTTGTGACAATTATGCGCAATTTATCATGGCGCCATTGCAAAATGCTCAAACATCCGTCGTAACACACACAATGACTTTAAATGCTAGAACATAAACTAATAAATCTAGGAAGCTAGATTTTTATTTAACAGAGGTAAAACTGAATCGAATCACAAGGTTCGTAGTGTAATTTAGTAAGAAATTTTCTTGTGATTCTTAATTATTTATAGCCGAATCCATAAAATCAAGTTTATTTTTTTTAAATTAATTTCTCCGAACAAAATGAGTTTGACCACTGGTAGACTTCTTCCAACACCTGTGACCATAAAGACCCAAGTCCACTCGAGGGGTGTCGTACGGTTACATTTACCCTACCTGATTCAAATCTCTAATGTGGAAACAATTTTACTTTGAAACAACTAATTAAAATTATGCATAAAGACAAATAATAACTTATAATAGTAACAGACCAACTTCTAAAGACTGAACCCAGGACCCCGACAGTCAAAACAAACTGATTGCGGCTTTCAACAAAGGACCACCTGTTGACCTAGCACCTGCCCTTCAGACAGCGACCTTGCCTCCCAGACAACAAAGGTGCACAAAGTAAACCAACACTCGACTAGGTAAGTGGCAGATAACAACTGTTGCCGCTAAACACCTGGCATCTCAAGTTACACCCAGACAACAAACGATTCCTTACAACTGGCTCAACACGCCGAAGACTTTCAAAAGCCATTTTAGACTTTAAAGTCCCAGGACCACCCCACCAAACCACAAACTCCCCTGATCTAAAAGTTTAATTCCAGACAAATGAATTTATTGCACTGATTTCTTCCTCTCTCACTTCAACATCGAAACAACCACCCAGCAACAAACTCTCTCAACGTAACTGATAGCCTTGGCCACATTAACCAAATATTATTTTTCTTATCAACCATTTTATAAGCATCCATGGTTGATAACACCACAACTACTATTTAACATCTCACTCATCATCATTTGCGTAACTTTTATTACTTTCAACTATCTTCCGTATTAAATCAAAACATTGGTTTGCATTGTTGCGATGTTAGTCAAAACTAATAACAATAAACCCGCCAATCCATCTGAAACGTCACTCAGTAGATCCAAGACCACACCAAACTCAAACATAAAACCGATAGAACTAAAATAAATAAAGAAGAAGGAAAAATTTATATTTAATCTTCCATCTACCCAAAACAAACGTGTCTCCTTCCTACTTTCGTAACAACTTTTCTGTCACACACAGTGAAAATTGAACAGACCACCACGTTTCTCCCTAGACAAGTGAATAATTGTAATAACTCCTCCTCCTTTCAATAACACATCGAAACCTCTAGAGCCCAAACACACTTCAACGTAACTCCAATTCAAACTCGGATTTATTTCACCGTAACTCACTTTACCTCGTATTATTTCAACGGAAACTCCCTTTAACTCAGTATAACTCACTTCAACTGACACTAACTCAGCCATAACTCATTTAACTCGTCTTATTTCAACGGAAACTTCCTTTAACTCAATATAACTCACTACAACTGACACTAACTCAGCCAATCACTCACTTTAACTCGACCGAAGACCATTGCAATGTCAGATAAAAACTTGGAAACGCCACCACAACCATCCGCCAACCTATCTAGATCAAAACATTGGGAGTTCAAATATCACCGTACCAACTTCTAAACTATTCTGTTCTCCTCTCTGACACACAACTCAATAATCAAACCCCACTCTGACAGTGACGATTCATCTCATAAAGTGTCGCACACACTTTCATCCTCCACCCCACCAAACTCAAGCACCCTGAATTTTTCAACAACTAAAAATAAACTATACTAACTTATACAATTGTGACATGATATCTATTTAAGTTGACAATATTAAAAACTCCCTTCCTTGACCTTCCCAGTCAAATCCTCTAGCTCATAAGCATTATGCCCCCCTTCAGCAATTACGTCTCACTATCTGTCCTTTCAGTTTAACTTTTATCAGTCTCGAACGACACAGCTTGTACAACTTTGTTTTCTTCATCTTGACCTTGGCAGTAACAATCATACGTCCTTGGACTTGCCTGCCTCTCTTGCAAACAGGAGATTGCTCACCCCTTCTATCGACAAACTACTTTGTTGTTTTCCGACCCACTCGAATTACGTCCATGCGACTACTAAAACACATGTCGCTTGAATGGAGTCCTTTGTTTATTCGTTTTCTGCCTCCTAGCGCGTCAAACATAAATATCTTACGCTCTAGCATTCTCGGCTCTCGTAACATACACTGTCCCTGTTCGGGTCGCCAGTCCACCCACTTAGACTCGCTGACTCGTCGCATTCCAAACGTAAACAAATGTTCTCTCTGGATTCCAATCTCCCAAACTTCTTCACTTTTATCTTTCACATCGGCGGTAATTGCTTCGCCCTCCTCATAAACTTCCATCTTTTCACAGAACTCTTCATTAACCTTATTTTCTTCACAAAGCTCATTGCTACTCATCTCTTCAATAATACCACGAAGCTCTTTACCAACATCTAACTCTTCACTAATCTCACGAATCTTCTCTTCATTGATCTTCTCTTCATTTATTCTCCTATGCTCTTCAACTAAAATCCTACAATTCTCTTCTCCGATTTTCCTATTCTCTTCAACTATTTTAGCCTGCTCTTTTACTTGAAGTCTCCGATTCTCTTCAGCAATTTTAGCCTGCTTCTCTGCCTCAATTTTTCTATTTTCTTCAGCAATTTTAGCCTGCTCTTTCTTCTCAAGTCTCCGATTTTCTTCAGTGATTTGATTCATAACCTCTGCAATTCGACATTTAATTTCTTCATTTTCCTACCATTTTCTTCTTTAATCTTCGCTTGTTTTTCTGCCTGAAGTCTCCGATTCTCTTCCACTAATTTGACCTCTTTTTCTGCCTGAAGTCTTCGATTATCTTCAACTAATTTCTCCTGACTTTCTGCTTCAATTCTTCTATGTTCTTCAGCAATTTTATTCTGCTTCTCATTTTCTATTTTCCTATTTTCTTCAGCAATTTTAGCCTGCTTTTCTCTAACTTCCCCATCTTTCCTCATTTGTTCGCAAAGCTCCAATAACTTTACTTTATCTTCTTCTTTACTCGCCTCAGCTATCCTAGCGTTTTCTTCATCTATTTTAGCTTGACTTATATTTGCGGCTATTTGTGCCTCTATCTCCACGAGTCTTAACCTCATCATTCTTATCCATTCAGCTTCTCTAAGCCTCTCTTGTTCAGCTTCTATTTACCACCAAGTAGGCCTATCCGTTTCCCTTCATCTTGCATGTCCCACATATACGATTATCCTGAAAAGCGTCTTCTTGCTTCGCGATATGACATTATGACAAATAAGACGAATTCTCGACACAAACAAGCTACTACTCGTGACACTCTCCTGTCTGGCTCTTATTTGTCTCAACCACTAAACTTTCCTCTGTCTGTACTATCATTTCCGCATCTAGATCACTAGTCGCGCCTACCACTAACTTGACTCTTCTCGGCATTCTGTTTATTTATGAACCACACTCTGATATGCAATAACCCCTTCACTAACTCCACCGTAGAGCACAGAAACTCCTCTTTCCCTAGACTATGCCTAGTTCAACCACGAAAAACGTCAGATCAAAACTGCGTACAACAAGGCTAAAACTCAGTCGACAGAACACTTCACTCTCAATCTCGGGCGATTAGTAAACATTCAAAGAGAGCCACCACGTTGGGTGTCATTGTAACGTAACCGACTACGCCCTCCCTTTTAAAAGCCCCACTATGGGTGATATTGTAACGTAATTGACCTCTGCGCTGAACCCTTTCTAAACACTTGCCTCTACCTAATGTGTATACTGAACTGCTCAACCTAACAGGGAAACTCCTATCAACCATACACACAAACAACGACTCACCAAACCCTCCAAAATTGAGACCTCTACAAAGTCACGGACTGGACACCACTGAAAAGAACTTTATAACGTAAAATAGATCCTCGTGATATAGTTATTAGGAAGAAGCAACGCAGCCTCGGGTTCATAGATTGGGCTGTATTATCCTGTTGACAGTTGCTTTTTCTCAATTGGAGAATACATAACATGTGTCCTACCTATTCAGCACTGAATTCTGTTAAGCAAATACATGTTTTATAAATAATAATAATGTCATATGGACAGATTGTAAATGTGATTTTGAAGGTTAATGGTGTTATATAAGGCCTAAACAAAGCGGCATTAAAAAATAGGGTAAAATACTCATCACTCGTCAGCTCAAGGAATTCGCATCACACTCTCATGCCGTGGAAGTACAGTTCGGCTTTATCCAACCAACACGCAGTGAAGATCCAGTCATGTAGTGATCTCTTGTAATCCGGTCTTGTCCTACTACAACGTTATCCTTCCATAGAAATCCTCGTCTTGAAGTTCGTAAATCACTGAATATTTAATTACCGTGATTTTATTGTAGTAATTCTGTAGCTCACTCAATTAGTTACCCGTGAGTATAAATCGTCTCAATAAATGGTAGAAATACTCGAAAAGTCCTTCACACAGTCAGACAGCAGTTTGACAGATATCCTAACAATCAATAAACATCGCCATCTTTCTTTTTATAACAGTCCAATCGATTTAGCTTCTATTTATATCAGGAACCAATCACAGCTCAGGTCAAAGTTCCTATTCATACGTCACGAAATCACACCTAACAATGCCAAAAAATCTCAACCGTCCGCCATTTGTAGAAAATTGCAATTTATATTCCTGATAAGCCATAACGATTCATTTGATATTACAACGGGGACTTTTTATGTATTTATTATCTTGAATAATGTTCCTAAATCAATTCTGCGTAACATAGCACTAGGACCCGTATCCCTGAATATTATATCATAAGATATGATCGTCTCAAACTTTATTTCGATAGCACCTTTCGGCTAAAATAGTTCATCAGATTCGCCTGGTCACTTTCCTTTCCGTAGATTTATTAATTCACTCGCAAATTGAATTGTAAATGTTGCCCCGACTTTCTAATAAACGATAGAATTAACTTCAAGGTTATTCTATTCCCGGCACTTGGCTTTTTCTTACAATTTCACTAATAAGATCAACTCGACTCACCTAGCCCACTCCGACTTTGGATGCGAAGGAATTCGCCTATCTTGCGTAACTTTCTATCGGCGCACAATTCGTAACTTTATCGCTCTCAGCTCGAATAACACAACTCGCCTTTGATTTCATGTTCTGGACAATATTAACCCTTGTTTCCTATGCTGAAAGTGGTTTCAGTATAGATATCGCCGTACGTTCTCGGAACTTTCGGTAGTTCGCTTCGACCCAACGAAATACTTGGACCGCTCGTAACTTAATCCTTTTCTTCTATATTTCTTAAACTTTTGGGTTTCTAATTACCCCAGCTGACGATTTAATTAGTAATCACACTCCATGTAACTCTCACCTCACTTTAGAGACATAATTACCTCGTAAACTCAACTTGTGTGGCGGTCCTACCGCTCACACAAAAACACTACCGTCTGGCAAGACGACCCTGTTTCAACTGCCCTCATTTTTTCAAGATGGAGGATTACCAAGCTCACTAGTGACCAACGATAGCTCTTCAACCAATCACAGATCAGTAAATGTGAACTTTGTGACAGTTATGCGCAATTTATCATGGCGCCATTGCAAAATGCTCAAACATCCGTCGTAACACACACAATGACTTTAAATGCTCGAATTTAAACTAACTAGGAAACGCTCAGTTGGACGCGTTGATAAGCGAGCACGTGCCCCACATTGCACATTTTTAAAAATTTAAAAATTTGCGACGTTTTCTGTCCACAAGGTCATGTTTCCAATATTATTTATTATTGCCAAGGTATTTGGGTAAACCCGTGGGTTAACCTTTACTTTGTTGATAAAATTCACCGCCATCTAGAAGACCTTGACATCATTTCCTTGGGAAAACTATTTAAACTCTTTGGTTACAAATAATACACTGCTTCCTCGATAGTATTTTGATTACTTCTAGGTGGCAATGCATAGTGCGAATTTTCGTTGCCATGGTAACGATACTTTTGTTATTATGTAATTTCCATCTACACTACTTATCGGATCAAAATAAAATTAACATATTCGTGACCGGACGGACATTCTAAATAATTTGGCCACCTCAGATTTTGTCGCAGTTTAGTTTGAAAAAAAACTTTCGCTTAACTTTAATGTAACTTAATAACTTTTTGAACGATTTTGCCACAAAACTAATGGCATTCAATCCAGATCGAAGTTTGTGGATGGTCATAATTTCAACTCGATCCGAACCTCCGTTCGACCGCTATCATGAGCCAAAAAAGCTGCGCGACTTTCCGTTGCCATGGTAACGGTACTTTGTTATAATGTAATTTCCATCTACACTACTTGTCGGATCAAAATAAAATTAACATATTCGTGACCGGACGGACATTCTAAATGATTTGGCCACCTCAGATTTTGACGCCGTTAAGTTTGAAAAAAAAACTTTCGATTAACTTTAATGTAACTATTAACTTTTTGGCCGATTTTGCCACAAAACTAATGGCATTCAATCTAGTACGAAGCTTGCGGATGGTGAAAATTTCAACTCGATCCGAGCCTCCGTTCGAACGTTATCGCGAGACATACAAACAAAAAAAAGAAAAAAACAAACAAACAAACGGGAAAAAAAAAAAAAAGAACAGTGACTAATTTTTCCGGCAGAGTCAAATGGAAACGCTCGCTTCGCTCGCTTAATAAATCTAGGAAACTAGATTTTTATTTAACAGAGGTAAAACTGAATCGAATCACAAGGTTCTTAGTGTAATTTAGTATGAAATTTTCTTGTGATTCTTAATTATTTATAGCCCAATCCATAAAATCAAGTTTATTTTTTAAATTAATTTCTCCGAACAAAATGAGTTTGACCACTGGTAGACTTGTTCCAACACCTGTGACCATAAAGACCTAAGTCCACTCGAGGGGTGTCGTACGGTACAGTGTACCCCGTGAAATAACATTCTAAAATATGTCTTTTACCACCTCCTAAATTTTGGTGCTGGTTTCCGACTTTGAAATGTTTTTATGCTTGTTCCACAGACTAGGAGGCCTCAATAGCCTAATAGGCCTACAAGTACAATAATTTAATTTTTTAAATGTCAATAACAGAAAAATTGTTATGTTCCAAGTGGGACTACGAAATAAAAATTGAAAATTTTTGGATGAGCGAAGTGAAGACTTCAATTTCACTGACCCCCCAAAAAAATTAGCTCCGGTGTTTTTTGTTGTTTTTTTTGTTTTTTTCCTGTCTTGTTTGTTTACACTCTACCAGGCAAACGGCATATGCGATCTTGATGAAAATTGAAGGGGACCTTTGAAATCTCTGAACTTTGACCAGCCATGTTTTTGGATACTAGGAAAACGCTCAGTTGGACGCGTTGTTGAGCGAGCACCGGTACGTGCAACATGACCCGAGTACGACATTCCCATAAGGCCCACCACACAGTGTAGGCCTAACTGGATACTGACATTGTACACTATATACTATTCCAACATCTTTGCATTGTACTAATTCACGTCATGCCTTCTAAAGTGTATATTTGTATCTTCACTGCCTCCTTCATTTCTTAACATCATTTTTCGAATTATGAATACCAATAAGTCTTTAAGGTCTTGACCGATTTAGCTGAAAATTTGGAAAATAGGAGAGAATGTTGTACTTATTGACCCTGCAAAATTTCATAACGATCGGAACATTTTTATTTTTTTATTTTATTTTTTATAACCAACGATCGGATTTTGTTCAAAAACTATACAGCAACCCGCCTAGGTGGTATGTACATGTGTAAAAAATTTCAGGTCGATCAGAGAAACGGTGCGACCTGTATCGAAGCAGTAACAGAAAAAAAACAAAAAACAAACAAACAAAAAAAAAACAGACATTCGAGCCATAAGAGTCAAGTAAAGACGCTCGCTCAATAATCAAAGAAATATTTCTCATGAATATCGTACTTTTAGGATTTTTCCGATTTTTAATGCAATATTTTTGTGATATTTGGGCCGATTCTGACCAAATGGGTGGAGCTACAACGTTCATATTTCACATAAACATTAAGGTAATTGTGATGTATTTCCTTTTGAAAGAAAAAGTTGAAAAAGTTAGCCAGAATCCATAGAAATAAAGGTTTTAATTTGAGTTTTTTTAGGAGTATAATAAGTAACAAGTAACTATAGAAACTTGACAACAATCGCCTACAATGCGTTCAAAAAGCAAATCTTCGGGCCTCCAGATATTTTACATATTATTAATTGCTCTTACCATACTACTTTATAACAAATATCCTAATTTAACAAAATGATTTTGCAATGGGACTTGAAAAAGTAAAGAGATCCCACGCATACTAAAAACTTTCAAAAAAGCTCATCCATCAGCGCGACTAGAAAAAGCGTTCACGAAGCGGCCTAGTGTAATGAATACTCTACTCGAATTCAAAATGTGCTACTCACACACCCCTAGAATTGATTGATTATTTCTTTAATTAATATCAGTTAATCATTACTCTATATTGGTTTTAAATATGTAATTAATCGTTTGACAACCCTAGGCTAGGATATCTTGCATGCAGCTAGGGCCTACGCCGAATAGTATTTTTAGGAACCGGATAATCATTTAAAAAACCGGTTTTCGCTCTACAAGATTTTGTGTGTATATTCTCCCCCCCCCCCCCCCCCCCCCCCCCGCTGCACTAAACAGCTCTCACGACAAGCGCTCATCAATTATCGTAATATCCCAGACGCAATGCTGTCCTATAAACAGTGACGTGCTGATGAAGTAGTATTTCATAATCACGAAAGAGGAACAGCTGGCAGGCCTTTAAGATAACACTCATTGTTCCTTGCATCTACTTTATATCTTGTCACAGTCTACTGAAGGTCACAATGCGCTAGAGGGGGTGGGGGGGAGGGCTGAGCCCGAATGCTGGCGAGTAAACAAGATAAGGAAAGGCCAGCCTCTGCAGTATCTCTAATCCCATGTGCTTAATTTCCATTAACACCACTGGAGATAGCTTTTGACTTCTATCTTATTGAAAACATTAGAATTGTTATGGTAATTATTTACGCAGAATAATCTCTGGAAGATCGCGAGTGGCAAAGCAGTGTGTTGAGTATACTCCATACTCGACACACTGCCACAAGCCGGCGGCATGAACAAAGGACATTATAATTCGAAAGAAAAACGCCGCGTCAGTGGCAGGGAACACGAGAATGCGCCTTTTGTTGCACGGGAAAGAGCGGCGAATTAAAAAAAACGTGATTTTTTTATTTTCCAAAAACCGGTTTACAAAATGAAAACCGGTTTCCGATTATTCGATGTAAGCCCTACATGCAGCCATACTCATAGGGCAACTATGCAAAGCTGATTGCATGTGTTTACTGGGAGTTTTAAATGCACACAATATTAGTCGCTGGTGTCTGCAGTGCACCAAATAGTATGCATGCTGTCTGGAACACAAGTGCATTTCTAAATACGGTTCTCATATTTAGAATCGGCTACTCTACTAAGAATGGTATCATGTGTGTAAATTCTAAGTTCTTTGAATTTGTTATTTGTTTGATTTATTTATTTATTTAACGTCTCTCTATCCTATTCGGTTAAAAATTTGCCCATCATTTACAGTCAGGATAATAGAATAGGCCTACACTACTAGTTGGTGAAATGTAAATTCTGTCCTTCAATTTAATGAATTCAATGAAAATAATAGTGAAAAGTGCAGTAGACAAGTGGTCATTGGTGCTGAAAAGACAATATACTCAATTCTAGGATGTGTGGAATCCATCCTCCGAAACACATGCGTAAAGTAGCAGTATTGCATGCTTGTAAAAAAAGGATTGTGCATTGGCAGCCTTTCTTAAATATTGTTTTTGTATTAATATTTTTATTTGGGACTTTCATTGTGTTCCAGTCGAAACAAATGTGTGCACACGTTTGTGTCTTTGTGACGTGTACGTGCCTTTGTACAAACTAGATGATACAGTCAATAACTATGCTTTGTGTGTATATTTAAATTATGTGTATTTCTTCTTGTTTTCTCTTTTCATTAACAATTATTTATATTGTAACATTTAGTATTGAATTATGCATCAGCATAAAATGCTTTGTTACTTGTTCATTACTTCATAATTATTGTTGATTTGTTTTTTCTCTTAATTTAGAAAGTAAAAGACCATAAAAAGGAGAAAAAAGATAAAGACAAGACCAAAAGAAAAAAAGATAAAAAAGAGAGGCTAAAAGCAAAAGCTGAAAAACGGAAAATTAAAGAAGAAAAAAAAGAGCGGGAGAAAGAAAAATTAATCCTGAAGAAAGAAAAGAAGGAAAAGCGCAAGGAGAAAGAAAAAGAGAAGGAAAAGGTGAAAGAAAAGGAGGTAGGTACATTTCATTCATTTTTACCTTTATAGTAGGACCTTCATTACCTAGCTGATAAGAGAATATTTTGAAAAGCCATATAATTTAGATTGATTTAATTATTTTTATTTGCCCAGAATGAGCCTACGCCTATGGGATAATGACTCGTAGCCAATTATAAATTGTATGCAATGATAATGGGGAAAATTGTACCAATATTGTTGAGAAATTTGTAGGCCCTATGTATCGACTATCGAGTGATATATGCAGTAGGGCCTAGGCCTATCTAATTTGGAAATATAAGCTTAACCTAATAATATTAAAATATAAACAAGCTGCACATAAACCAGCTTGGACAACCCCCTAATAATTGGATAATGAGAATGGCTACTCAAATAGTCATTGTTGGCCCATAGGCAAGAGTGTGAGAGGGTAGTGGACTGTATTTTTGATGAGAGGGGGGGGAACTGGGAGACGTGAAGTTCGGAGAAACTAGGGAAACCGAGCTGTGAAATAAACTGAAATCGCTTACCGACCTTGCTGTGCTGGGCGACGTATCAGGGCGACTCGAGTGTAGAGTGAGCTCAGCTGGGCGTCTGCGTCGAGGGCGTTCAATACGCGTTTCCAAGCAAAGGGGTTGCTACTTGTTGGCGAATACTGCAACTCTCCGATCGGTGATAGGCGGAGGAGAAGGCCATGTGCTTACTTGAAGAACACAGGTCATTCCGTGTTTGTCACTTATAAATATGTACAATCATAGATACATTGTCGTTGCTCTCCCAAAATGTTAATTATTGATGATTATCAAAAGCATGAAGGTGCACCAAAATGATAAAATCGCTCCCCAATATGCGGGATTCGAGACCATGTCCACCAGAATAATATTACTATATTCAGACCTGCGCCCCATGAGATACCGAGGATGGCATTTGTAACCATATTATAATTCTCTAATTATAATATCATATTCATAATAAATCATTGGTATAGGCTATATACCAAATATAGGCTAACAGGGTACGATAAATACCAAATCAAATTCAAACCGTCAAGAATGTTCACAACTCGAGCTAACAACATGTTAAACATTTTAGTGCTGCCATCTATCTTTGCTTGGAAACGCGTATAATGTTGAAATATATTCACTGAACACACATAGAACTATTACCAAGTACACTGTATACGTGTACACTGGCGAGGAGAGTGCCTACAACACACGCGTGCTATACGATCATGAGTCTATAATTGTGCGAGTGCCAGCCTGGTGCTGACAGTGCAGTTGGTGGTCAGTGACATAGAAGATGGCACAGCCAGTAGGAAAGGAAGGAAATGGATTCATTTCAAAGTAATTGCGCAAACAGTCATAGTATTTCTTACATTTGAATTAATTCCCCTGTTGTGCTGATCTATTTACTAGAACTCCAAAACAACTTCATGGAGTATTATTTTCTATTACTAATATGTGTTTGAAAGGAATGCTAACAGCCTGGATCATGCAAATCACATAATTAGATACGATGCCAACAGCTTTCCTTAAATGGAGTCGGCGCGCCACTAAAGATAACATGCACCTAAACACACAATTAAACAACATATCAAAACGTTTTCGGTCCACGTGACCTTCCTCAGTGAGTGGAGAGACTGAGTGAAAACTAAAAACTAGGCTCGCTGTTGCCTAGGGGTGGGGGGTGAGGGTGAAGATGAGTGATAGGGAGGGGGTGGAAGAAGAGTGGGGAGAATCACCGGAGCTATAATGGCTTTTGGCAGGATTTTGCCAATAAGCATCATGAATTTATGGCAAGTGCGCCCGAGAGGTTGACAAGAAGTATGTATCTATATTGAAGTTGGTTGAGGTTGAGGGTAGTGTCAAAGTATAATATGCTAAATAGATAAAAAGGAATGCATGCATGCAGTGTGAGCACTTAGCAGTTAATGAGGAATCATCATCATCATTATCCATCGCCGCTTCCTATTTCTGGCAGGCTCAGCTTGGTTTGCAACCAAATTTTTCCACTTCTTTCTATCCTCCCACAATCGTGCCTCTGCTACATGCTCCCAGCTCTCCTCTAGTATGTAGGTCTCTTGCTATGGTCTCCTTCCATCTCTTCCTTGGTCTGCCCAGTCTTCTTCTTCCTTGAATCCTTTTCTCATACATTCTCCTGGGCATCATCTCTTCCGTCATTCGTTTCATATGCCCAAACCATCTCAGCCGTGTCCTTCCCATCCTGTCACCTAACTTCTCCTCCCCAAGCATCTCTCTGATGTTTGTATTCCTAATTCTATCTCTTCTTGTCTTGCCCACTGTGCTCCTCAAGAATCTCATCTCCGCCGACTGTATTTGGCTTTCTTCTCTATCACCCATAGTCCAGGTTTCTGCCGCATATGTGAGGATCGGTATGAAGTAGGACTTGCACTGTATGGGTATTTCCCAATCCCACACCAGGCCTTTTACGCACTGATAGAAAGAAGTTACTGGCCTTTTGTATTCTGTTGGTAATTTCCTTTTTTATCTTCCCGCTTGCCATTATTTCACTTCCTAGGTAGCCAAAACTCTCCACCACCTCCAGGATTTCGTCTCCAATCTTGATCTCTGCATGACAGTTCCTTACTTCTCCATCTCCTGGCATAGCAACAACCTTGCTCTTGCTCACGCTTATCTTCATGCCGGCCTCTTCAATGTGCCTCTTCCAGAAATCTGTGTACCTCTGGAGTACCTCCTCGTACTCTGACCATGCCACGAAATCATCGGCAAACAGCATAACCTCTACCTCCTCCGTTTCCTCCATCTTTACCTTGTTGCGGATGTCATCCTTCACTATTAAAAATAGCAGTGGCGACAGCACACTTCCCTGCCTCAGCCCTTGTGTTATTTGGAACCACCCTGACAGCCCAAACTGTGTTTTTACACAGCTTTCACATACTATATACATACTTCTATTCTAACCCTGTCTATCAGTCATTTGTCCACTCCTTTTCTTTCCAAGCTTTCCCACACTACATTCCTTGGCACACTATCATACGCCTTTTCGATGTCTAGGAAGACCATACTCATTTTCCTACCCAGCTTTCAACTTTTTTCCATAGCTTGTCGAAGTACAAATATCGGGTCTATTTTCGATCTTCCCCATCTAAACCCATACTGTTCTTCATTCAGCACATGGTCGCCTTCTGTCTATAATCCTTGCGTATATCTTTGGTGTATGGCATAGTAGAGTAATGCCTTTGTAGTTGCCACATTTCCTTTCTTGTATATTGGTACAATTACTCCTTTCTCCCAATCTCTCGGCACCTTCTTTTCTTTCCATACCACTCTGATCACTCTGTATAGCCAATGCATAACAACTGGGCTCCCAGCTTTGATCATTTCCTCCGCCATTTCGTCAACTCCTGCAGTCTTTCCATTCTTCATCCTTTTTAATGTCATCTCCACTTCTTGCCAAGTCGATCCTTATTAGTTACGAATAATATTATGTTTTGTTTAACAGAGAGAAGAAAAGTCGGAAGGAGCTGTCCCTAAAATCACGTTCCGCTTGGGCCCTTCTTCCCCTCGGCCTCCAACACCGGACGTACTTCCTCGGAAAATGTGAGTTAGCATCTGGTCTCTGATGAAACTAGGGATGTCAAACTATTATAGATACGTACTAGTACTGATATGGACCTGATCCTGACCGATATGGATTCTGACCAATCGATATTGAATCAAAAATAATCCGTGGTTGACGCATTTTTACACATTCTTTCCAACAAGAGGAATTGAAACCAAAAATCAATACCACAGTCAAACTCTGTTTTTACGTTTGTTACTAGGACGTTATCACTGCTTTCACGTCAAATTTTGACTGGTCCGGTTCAAATTCCATAAGAACAATGCTATTTAGGCCTTTAATCTCATTATGTCCACCGGTTGTACGTTGTTCAGCTTATGACACCATAATTTTGTGGTCCCGTGGTGTTTTTCACTGTTTTTACCTCGTTTTCGAGGCTGTGTAACATCTTCAGCCAGTCAACAACACTCCCAACAACTCACAACCCAACTCACAACAACACACCAGCCTTTTCTGAACGCGAAGTATTTATCTCGCGTAATAGGCCTATCTTATCTTTTGGCATTGTTCTACTTTTCAAAATAACATCGCGAGGAAACTTCTTGCCTTCATTTAAATGCACATTAGTAGGCCTAAACGTAATAAATATTGTATCCGCTGGCCTTTCCATAGACCCACACTAATTACGTAACAGTTCGGAGATGAACATGATTCACGTGATATGCATCCACCTTGCCATGCGAAGCGAGACCGACGTGAGCGCTGAGCCTGACTCCCGTAGGCCGAGCAGGCTAGGGCAGGGCCTCCTGTGAGTACGAGACACTGAGCGCGCTGCACCGTACGGTTGTGCAACGCCTACTGGCAGCTTGCCAGTTGTCGCCCGAAAAGGCCTTCTCTCTACAGGGGAGAGCGCATGGTTGTTTTTCGAGTGCTACGTGCGGGAAAAACATTGCGTTTTCTTTGAAAGTACATTAATAGTATTTATTTTCTGTCCTGTGCTATGGGCCTTCACATTACAGGCCTGTCAAATATGAATGACCATGGTATTTATTTCAGTATTTTTAATTTTTCACTGAACAGTGGAACCTTGATAAAACGTTTTCCAGGGGAGGTTCCCCAAAAAGGGCTATAACGGGAAAATCGTAAAATCACAATACACCCAAGAATTACAAAAAATCACCACTAATTACATTGCCAAAGAGCAGATCCTCTCTGGGGTCCCTCAATACACTGACTATGTAGCTCAGTGTATTCAAATCTAAATTACCAATTAGCCTGAACATAACCAAATGCTCTATTCCAAAAATAACATTAAAAAAATATCACTTTATAATTGCACAAGAGACAAGACAGATGCGCCAAATTTTGGAATCAGTCTTCTCCACTTAATGTTGCTCCCGTCCGCTCCAGCCCCATACATTGTTAGCGCAGAAACACTAAAAATTGTGCAAGACGAGTGTTCTGCCCAGTCGTAATGATGTTGGACTGTAGGCCTACGAGTTTGCGATGACTCAACACTGCCGAGGTGAAGACGGAAGGGCTGTTGCAATTGGGAGACTACTCGCGCGCATGAATGAAAGAGTGACTGCAAATTGATTCATGAGAAAACATAGTTTGGCTGGTTCTACACAGGATAAAAATTGCATAAAATAAAAATTGGTCACTGATCAAGGATAATTGATAAACGTGTACATGCCACAGGTTTACATGTACTATTCTCTAACAAAGATGATTTAGAAACATTTTCTAACTAGGTAACTAGGTACTCTGTATTGACATGTCTGCAAAAGAGTCTGGAAAGTTGTAAATACTCTATGACATTTCGAGAATTTTTCTTCGGTTAATGAAAATGTACTGTGGGCTACATTCTGTTGCAACGTTATAAAACACTTCCTTTCCTAAAATACTTTATGCTGTTTATGGATGATGCTTATTTTGAATATCCTCTTCACTCATATAATAATGTAGACCTAACTACACAAAAATAAGTTGCCATGGTTGCAGCAGAAATTTTCCCGGGGCAGAGCTTACTGAAGAAAGAATGGCCATATGTTCCTTTGCCAGCAGCCAAATAGAAATTCTTCATTACAACCATAAAATATTTTCTTTTTATTCTTAAAGAGTGTTGAAATATTTAGTAGTCAATGGGGATGGGACAGTGTACACGTTTTTATGGATGTTACCTGTTTCTCTAGAAACAATAAACGCATGTAGTATTATATTGTGTGCGACCGACTATCGGCTGTCCAAAAAGTTGCGGCTGAGGTCTATCTACCCCTTGTTTTTACTGTGATTCCTGTTGCACACTACGCAATCTTTGTAGGTTGGACAGTAGCAAACACAATATACAATATTGTTTTGAAGCTATCCAAAAACACACATGTGTAGAGTGTACACAAGTGCACGCGCTGATAGCCAAGAGTGTAATCGTTTAGGAAAGTACACTCATTGGCCCATCCCTAGTAGTCAAGTTCTATGTTTTATATATTTCCAAAACTATTCCGGAAATTCTAATATTGGATCTTCCCTACTGTTTTTGATTTAGTGTCTTCAACTTGCAATATTTTCATGGTAATATTTTCATGGTGTCCATTGAGCTAAGTAACACTCGTTTATGCACTCTGTATATGTTGTGTTTTAGTCCAAACAGTAAAAAGGATGGTGGAAAGGAAAGGTGAGAAAGTTGAAAATTTTCAATTTATATTTAGTTCATTGTAAATTGTTTGGTTACAATAATAGTCATAGAGTATCATTACTCTTTGTTGATTAGACTTTGATTGATTTATCGATTGCTCATTCATTGGGGTTTAAATCCATATTTTACATTTTGGTAAATTGATGTAGTATTTAATTTTACATTAACAAATGTAGTTTTGTGCAGTAGTTTTTCTTAAGTCACTCATTCGTTACAACTAGTGAAGAGGCGTATGAGAGTGATCTAGCATATAAATCATATTGCCAACATATACAGTCTTCTTTGATCAGCAGGGACACGACAAAAACTAGTATCCTGTTGCCCGTGTTTAAATATTTATATAACTTTTTCTTTTGGCTGGTTTTGACCAGTTTCTAATAGAATATTGTTTGTGTAGATATTGGTAGTTATTTATTCCCTTCTTAACTCGTATCTTACCAGTGGTGTATCAAGGAATTCATAAAGGGGGGGTTCAACCAATTATTTCATAGATGTGCCAAAGGCTAAGTGGGGGGTCCAGGGGGAAATTTTTTTCTCCTTCAAGGTCATTTTGGTGAAAATCTGTGCATTTTAAAGCATCACAATGACCCACTTTATATCTAATAAAATCCTGTTTTTAATCCAAAAGTTTTCTATTTCAAGGTAATTTTGGTGAAAATCTGTGCATTTTAAAGCATCACAATAACAAACTCAGTATCTACTACTAGGAAAACGCTTAAGTCCCGCCGCGTTGTTGGATGAGCGTAATTGGTATATTGAGCTGCCATGTGTTATGCGGATTTTCTGTTGTTCTGTGAAAAAATCATTACTGTTGAAGATTTTTTTTAATTAATTTAAATTAAATAAAAAAAAACTTTAATTTTTAATTTTTTTAGTTAATCGAAATTTTAAAAAAAAAATCGTAAAATTGCGATTTTCATAAGAAATAATTATTTGATTCGCTAAATTTCACACGAATATATTAATTCATAAAATTAAGGTTCTGTGAAAAAATCATTACAATCGGATAAAGCATGTAGGTGTTATAAGTAGAAGAAATTTTTCAAAAATCGAAAAAAATCGTAAAATTGCGATTTTAATGAGAAATAATTTTTCGATTGCGCTCAAAAACGTGGCAGTTCTAAGTTCAGAGATTTCGAAGGCCTCCATAAAATTTCATCGCAATTGGAGTATCGGTTTAGCCGGAATCGTGCGGACAAACACACAAAAATACAAAAAAAAAAAAAAAAAAAACATTCCGGATTTTTTTCTCCAGTGTAGTGAAATGGAATCTTCGCTTCGCTCGCTACGCTCATCCAAAAATCCGTTTTTGGTCAGATAACAATTTGTAGTTATTCTATATTCTCCTTTACACTTTTTTTGCAAAAGGGGGGTTCTCTCCCCCCCCCGTCCTTGGATACGCCACTCTATCTTACATCTAGGCAACATGATATACTATTTGTTTCCTGTACATTGTGTGCTATTGACTATGTATTGTATTTAATTCTCAGTAGAGGAGTGCTAAAATACATGTTTTATTTACAATATGTATTTAATATTTATTATTATTATTATTATTATTATTATTATTATTATTATTATTATTATTATTATTAGTGTATTATTATTATTATTTATATTTTTGTTTGTATTAATTATAATCAATTCCACCTATTGATTGTTCCTTGACTAACCAAGTTATGAGGTAAGAATGTGTTGGGGAAAGGATAATTGAGTCCAACACAACTGAAACTCGCTGGTGGCTGCGTGTGACTAGACCACATATAGAAACGTTATGGCCCACATGGCCTTGGTCACTCGACCCTTACAGAAAAACTGGCTTACAAGTTGTTAGAAAAGACCATAGCTCCAATCACATGATATATATTGTAACATTATACGACAAATTTTGTTCACTTATTTATTCATTCATCTGTTTCATGAGAGGATTACTCAACAGAAAGAAAGAGTAGTTTATATGTTGATCGTTACAAAGACTCGTTTATTGATTTTGTCAAAAGTGCTGCACATTACATTAGCAAGGGAAAAGATAATTATGGTAACCAATAAATATGTATGCTCTTACATTTCCTTACATTTTGCAGTGTCACCACTCTCTAACACAAATAAACTAAATAATTGAGTATACATAAATTGAGCTTTAACAAGAAGCAGGACACCGACAGTGTGGCTTGAGCGTTAAGCGCGCAACTCTGATTCGGGAGGTCCAGGGTTCAAATACCGTCGAGACGGGCAATCCTGACTGAAAGTTTAACTGAGGTTTTCCCTGGTCGTTAATGCGAATGCAACACCTGGGCCCCGATTCATGTACATTTTTATCCCGGGATAAGCAAAGATAGGTGGTATAAGTGCGGTATAACTCCAAATCGAATTCATGAAGACTTTCCCGCCTCGCCCGAGAATAAGAAAATACGTAAACAGATGGCGGACATTTTGAATTTTGCGTCTATGTGTAAAACGAGAAAAGTTATCATTACCC
This sequence comes from Sweltsa coloradensis, assembly GCA_024449915.1. Taxonomy (NCBI): domain Eukaryota; kingdom Metazoa; phylum Arthropoda; class Insecta; order Plecoptera; family Chloroperlidae; genus Sweltsa; species Sweltsa coloradensis. The sequence continues at coordinate 72,350 of JAMZAV010002228.1, forward strand.
TCATAAAACAAAACAGAAACCGTCCCGGGCCTAGGCCCAGACGTAGAAAGTTATTTATAATACAACAGTGTAGGCCTGAAATTCTCTTTGGCTATAGGACTAGATATATGATTAATTGATTACTAACATTATACGTTTGACAAGTCCTAGGCCTGCACTACCTTGTTCTGACACACATCCCGCACAAATAACTAGTTTTGATTACTAAAAGCCAAATGCAGATAAACAATAGTATGATAGTCCTAGGCTATACAAAAATGTATGCCAATAATACGCTTTTTCTTTTCTTTAAATGATTTAACACAATCTCCTATCGCTAAATAAAAATGTAATACAAAAGGCGGTGCAAATTTTCAGTGTTCTTTTGCTAATCTGCTGATTTATATGGCTGTGGAAGGCAGTGGAAAATAACATTTGTTGTTAATATTAATGAAACTTTTAGAGCAAGTGAGGTTAATAATGTGATGAATTAGTTGGACTATACACTGCTCTTTTAAATAAAGAAAAACTATGTCGGTAAGTTGGCAACATAACTGATTTCATTTTTATAAGAAAGTAGGCATGAGTTTTCTTGTGAAATTGAGATGGCAGTAGGTATTTGTTTAAATTTTTAAATTTTGTTTTTTCTTGCTGTTGTAACTGTCAAATGTCATTAAACCAGTTGAGGACGACTGAATAGTCAACGAAAAATTGTTACCTACATAGTTTTTCTTTATTTAAAAGAGCTGTGTATAGTCCAACTAATTCATCACATTATTAACATTTGTTGTGTTTGTTGTTGCATTGGAAATTGTTGATTGGATGCGAGTTCCCCAGACTTATAAGTTATAACGCCTTATACCGTCCTTATACCACCTATACCTGGGATAAAATGTACATGAATCGGGACCCTGAAGAAGAGCATGCATTGCATCCTGGGCTGGCTGCCCACAAAAAATATTATTATTTCAAATTTAAGGCTTTTGCGGCCCGGTAAATAATTAGCACAATTAATTGGTCGGGACATTTCGCCGCCTCGAATCTGCTTTTATTGCTTTTGACGTTTCAGCCCAATTGTGTAGGCTATCCTCAGAAAACAAGAAATAAAATTTAAAAACTTACAAAAATATAAGCCAAAACAAGGCTTCACATAGAAAAACAAAATAACAACAACAAAACAAACAGTTACCATGACCAGGCCCCGCCTTCTATAAAATTGCATTACATTCGTATGAGGTCTTCTCCACATCCAGACCAACATCACATTTGAGAATTTCTGGTGCGTATCCGATCATTATTATTATCCGATCCCCGAGATCTTACTCCCGGTTTCGAATACAGGCCTTCTCATCCTCCCTGTCCCGGAACTGGATCAGCCCCAAGAAAGTGGAGTTCGACGGAGTGAACCAGAAATTCTCAAATGTGATGTTGATCTGGTTGTGGAGAAGACCTCATAAGAATATATAACTGTTTGTTTATAACTGTTTGTTTTGTTGTTGTTATTTTGTTTTTCTATGTGAAGCCTTGTCTTGGCTTATATTTTTGTAAGTTTTTTAATTTTTTTCTTGTTTTCTGAGGATAGCCCACACAGTTAGGCTGGAACGTCAAAAGCAATAAAAGCAGATTCAACACGGCGAAATGTCCCGACCAATTAATTGTGTTAATTATTATTATTATTATTATTATTATTATTATTATTATTATTATTATTATTATTATTATTATAGAGAAATCAAATATTTTTCGAGTCATTTCGCTGTGATCGCTTTTATTAAAAATACCTGACGTTTCGATACGACTGAATTGAAGCAATGAATGGACTGAAGCAATAAATTATTATTATTATTATTATTATTATTATTATTATTATTATTATTATTAGACGCAGGACAAAATTACACCTCGCCTTCAAGTGAGTCTGGCAGCGATATGGAGGCAAAGCTGGACGTTTGGATACTCTTTTAACTTTACATCATTACTTATCTATTTCTCGATTTGGTTAGTGGGGAGTCGGGGCGGACTTTTTTAATTTCTGAATTGTAGTTTTACTTATCTAGACTTGTAAAGATGAATGAATATGACATAGGTAGCGTGCCATATTTGAGGTGCGGGAGAGATAGTGGTGGATCTGAAAAGGTTATTGATTGGTGTATCACAGTTGTAGGCTAAGTCAGGATAAGTCACTAATTAACCAGCTCTTAAGGCCAATTGTTCTCAAACTTTTTTTAATGCAAAACCACCATTGCATATTTTTTTATGAACCACCAGATCTTAAATTTACCATCAAGTCACAGAACCCTTGGCCTCAGTTGACTACAGTTGCTTCTGTTGACTATCAAGTTTTCTACTTTTAGATTCACACATTCATCCTTGCAAAATGACATTATTTGTATATGGCAAGGTTGATGGTTGATTTCTGTTGCAGTACTATAAAACCAGTGGTGAAAAAGATGCCCGAACCGGAAACCCCGGAGTTTCCGGAGAGTTCCGTCAAGAGAGAACCGTCGCCTGAATTGGCCCGAATATCGGCACTTATAACAAGACCGCCCAAAAAAAGCTCAAGTAAGGGGGGCTTGCTTCCGTGCCCCGATCTCTTTTCGCCCTCCCCCTCCCCACCCATGTCCCCACCCTCACTGCCCTCCTCCCTTCTGCCTCTCGATTCGGCCAAGAAAAGCATAGGCAAACCGTATGCAAAGATGAAACCAAAGAGTTTGTCACCTCCCGTAGCTCGAGGAGATATTAAGGAAACCCTGGCTGCCTTCTACCATGTAAGTAATAGCGCCTGTTGCTGGAGGCTGTTACTGGACGTGTGGCAGTCACACACAGAACCAGACTGCTAGTATTCAACTAGCTACTAATATGTTCTTTGGGTTTTAATTGTTTTGCGATAACAACAGAACAACTTTATGAGTCTTATTCAAGAACAAAAATAAATTGCCCACATTCTTGGACTTATTAAATTTGTATATTTTAAATATTAATTGCATATTAAGGATTGAGACAATGCATTTGTTTTCAACTTCCCTTCGATATTGGAATGTTGTTAATAATCTGCACTTTCTTTCCAGAACCATAAATATCTGTATTAAATATTCATAGGCTTGTGTTATTACTCGTAACAACGACAAGACGTGGATAACGCCTACATTATTCAAAGCTTTGTACCTCGCCGGTAGCTTTTGAACCAGTAAGCGCATCAAGTCCTTGAGTAGGCCTACTATAGCGCCTCGCAAACAAATTCGTCTACGTTGTACCTAATATCACAGCTTGCCTTTCCCCAGAGCTACGGACAGGTGAAGCCAATGATCGAGTCACATAACAATCTGATCGCCATTCCCATTACCTATCCATCATCCACATTGCACAATTAATGCTCTAGCAAATATGAAATGTACAAAAACTAATACATATTGATAGTTCTTAATTATACTCCCACTTATTGTTCATTATAACTTTCGGCTTAAAGAATAAAATGCTGTTACGATCAACATTGGAATGTGTTATGCACATTTTTTGTCAATCCCGGGACTCTAAAGCTTGCAAACCGATGAGATATCCAATATTCGGTCGGGGTGTGAACTATAATGAAGAACTATGAATATGACTTGATTGTACAGTTGACTCAATTAGAGTAGTGAACACTAGCTGTATTTTGCTCTCTTCTGCTCCATCTGTTCTTACTTGAGACTGACTCTTATGGTGTGACACGTGCTTCTTGCTCTTTTCTGTGTGTTAGTGGAATGCTTGGTGAGGCCCATCATGTAGACTAACCAACCTATAGCACGCAACGTGGTGTAAGATCTTCGCTCGCTTCAACTAGTTATTATTCCCTCGTGTATTCTCGAGAGACGGTATAGTATTTATAGAAGCCGTCCATAAACTTACTAGTACTTAGTCATTTCTGCCACCACCTTCATTGTAAGTAGCTCTCCTAAAATAGAAGCATACGCGAGGATCGTTTGGAAAATTGTAGAAGTTTAAAATGTAACTTGTTTTACATATGTGGGACTTGGTCTTTTTGGTCAAGCAGAATAAAAGTGGACTTACAAAGACAATGAAAAAGTATGGTTGATCTCATTCAACTTGTAATTTAAAATGTATTATATCAATATCCTAATATATACAAAGCAATATGGCTACTAAATAATTGCATGGAAACTTAAAACTAAGGATGATGAAACCATTTTTTGTATGGCCCGGTGCCAGTTCACAATACTTGCGATTTTTCCGGGTAGTCACGCAAAACATCGAGTGGGGTGCCCAAGGAAATGCCAGCCTATGCATTACTCAGTATCTGTTCTCTAGGGTCTAATTTTAGTTATCACTTATCACCGTCGGTGATAAGAACTGTATTTTATGCTTTGAAGTTGGTTTTGAGCTTTAAGTAGCAAGCACATAGAAAACATTAGTGATGTTATGGTAATTATAAACATAAAACAATACCCATCATTTTAATTTTCATTACTTAAATGCCCTAAAACTTCTACTAAACTAATATAAACGATACCAATTAGTGAAGCCCAACGATATGTTTTTCAATTTCTATAATTTAGCCATTTTTACAATATCATATCAAATTCATTATGAGAGGGGGCTGGGGGGCGTAGAGTGGGCATGCACGATTTTTTTTTTACGGCGATATTGCCAATGTTTCACTTTTGCTGCAGTTTTAAGTACACCTCTATGTGAGCGAAATTGTTAGCCGTGCTTGATATTGATGATGGGTTATCAATCCATTGAGCTTTTCAAGAGCATTTACTACAACCACCTTAAATAATGCAGAAACTGTAGCATGTAAAGATAGAGCAAAATCAAATCCACCGGCTTAGTCGCCGCTCTACTGTAGTCTTGTGTGCTGCATACTTCGTGGGTACAGATTGAGGCTGGAGGGAGGGCAGAGTGCCCGCGCATTTCTTTGCTTCTGCAGAAATGACGCAGTGTATACATACCCTGCTTTCATCGTGGCATACTTGGTTCTTTGACAAAGGCACTGGCGGATGATGTTTGTCATAGTGGAGGAGTGGGAGGAGCAGAAATGCATACTATAGACCGCGGCAAGATTTTTAATGTTGGGTATTATATAATGATAATGCTACGATATCATGATCTTTCCTATATATAACGCTGGGCTATTGATATCATAAATAGTCATAATTTTCCCGCAACATCGTACTACACATCAACACTACACACTTCTAGTAACAATACAATTCCAGAAGATTGCCCGAGGGGTAAGGGCCGTAAGGCGGAAGGCCCAACTCTTAACGTTCCGCCACAATCTGGCACCATGAACAAAGGACACGTAAATCAAAAGACAAATATTGCCAAGTACAAACGATACCAGAACATGCATGTTTACGTGGGTAACATGCGTTCAGGAGCTGAGAGGGGAGTATTCGACTTTTATTCAAGTCACCGTACATATATGGCCATGTAACAATGTCTCCCCAACACTACTGACCTCAAATGGCATTGTATCAATCCAAACAAGTACCGTATTGAACCAAATAAAGTACGATCTCGAATATAACATGACCCCCAAATTTTCGGAATCATTTCAAGAAAAAAAAACAATCAAAGGAAATTAAAATGTACAAGAAATATTTTTTATTTACAATACAATGAATAAATAGCCTTAAGTTTTGCACTTACAACAAAACTTTTTGAACAATGTTAGGGCCTAGTCCTATGTTTTTTTAACAGTGTAGGGCCAAGCACAAGCTCACATAGGCCAACCACAGTTCTCCAGTCTGATTTAGGAAGGCATTGATTCAAAAAAATTGGAATCAATCATTGTGACCTAAGAATCGATTCCCGAGAAAAAACCTTTTAATTGTACACGCAGTTATTTTGGTGGTGATTTTCCGCGGAAGCCGTGATGATGTCACCCACCCGCCTCACGTCACGGAATGATGTATATCGTCTGTTGACCGTAACGCCTGCCATTGTGTATGTCTGGTGGCAAGGGGGAAGGACCAAAGATACTGGAAGGACAGTGGACAAGCCAGGTTCGGCTGGCATCGAGTGGGTGGCCAGCAGCCGATGTTCAGGAGTTGTATTGTCGGTGGCCTAGATTCAGGTGCTATTTCAAATGCAAGAGCGCGGAACTAACGCGAGTGCTGTTTTTGAGATTGTATTTTCGTAAAAAAAAACATTGCGCTATATTCGGTCGGATACGGTATTTTGGTCACACCTCGGCATAGCCTAAATGTGGATGCTCACTTTCTATAAAAAGTTACGAACCATGAATTCTTAAACTAGTTCTTACCAATTAAATATTTATGAGGTAGTATCAATAAGAAAAATCAGACAAAAATTGAGATACGTCAGCAAAAGTAAGCTATGTTTCACAAGTTTACCAATTATAAATTTAACTCACTGTTAAATACCTTGCAAGTAGTACATAGTAGTAATGCATGTTGGTAGTTAAAACTTGTATTATATCAGGCCTGATGTTTTTATGGATTTTGCCCGTTGTGACAAATGTTGAGAATGAACTATAGACTGCAGGATTTTTATATAGTCATATCCAGATTTTTCGTTAGTTTTATTCCCATGCTTTGTACATAAACTAACTAGTAATTAGTAATTTGCATTGGAAGTATTTAAGGAGGTGCAACTTTCAATAGTGGGTGGTGTCTTGCATTAGCAACAACAATGAGGGGGTTCTCTCCATTCGTGACTATGGCTGTAAGAGCTACCAAGAGAACGAAGAATAATGTAAATGGGTAGCATTGAATTTATTGTTTTTCATTTTAAATCAAGTTTGGTTTATGCAATCTTGTTTTTATCAAAGGTATGATTTAACATTGAGAAAACTCAAATTTATATTGATAAAATGTATTTGAGAAGTTGTAAACTTATGTTTTTTTTTGTACATGGTCAAAACGTTGTTGCAACATTCAGGTAGGCATTGTAGAACTAAATCAGAAAGGATCGTTTCATATTTTTATATCTGATTTTACTATACAAATTAAGAAAATGATATGCCTTACAGGCATTATAAAGTAGCCATAAGCCTATATGTTTTTGACCTATTTATTTGAGCCAATGCTTGAGATTGTCAACGATGTTTTTTACATAAACATTGCATTTTAAAATCATTTTTATAGAGTTGCATACACAAAATTACATTCTTGTATTTTTACGGACATTTGCGGATATTTCATTTTGGTGGCAGCCAGGTATTGTAGTTCCCTTACGTAGGCTAGATTGTGTAGAATATTGATGTGTATATTTTATTTTATTTTACTATTTTAAATTATTGTTGGCACTAGTTGGCAGTTAATTTTATTTTCATAGTTTGTGCATGAGAACGTGATGGAGTATTGTCTTCGTTAACTCTGTTAGTTTCTGGATTCATAGTACACTATTAAAAATTGTTCTTTTGTTACATTTTTTACTTTAGTTTTTAAGTATTTGAAGTCTACCTGCCAGTTCCTTGCTTTCCTGACAAGTAGACACCATTTCACTTTTATCAAATGAAGATGTCTTGAAATTAATTTGGCTAAATCTTGTAATTCTTTCAAGTTCTTCTCAATCTATTTGCGTTGTGCATTTGAGTAAACTGGAATATCGACTTGTATTTTAGATAACTTAACAGGACCTATATGCACTTTTTAATGATTATCCATGCACAAGTATTTTATAAACTCTCTTCTGGTCATCATTGTTGCTGGTCACTTGCTAAAGCACACTGCAATAGCTTGCTGTCTAGGTTTTACTGTAGAGGTTGATACAATGTGATAATGTAATGTTTTCCACCTTGTTTACTAAGCTTGAGATGTCAGGGTCTTCAGGTTACGAACGTATAGGATTTAATTAATATATTGTAGCAGGCCTTCATGAAATTACAGGCAACTTACATGACACTTACGAGCATAGGCAATGCATGATATTGATAAGCCATATACAACATATAACATGTTTATTATCATCATTATTATTATTATTATTATTATTATTATTATTATTATTATTACTAGGAAAACGCTTAAGTCCCGCCGCGTTGTTGGATGAGCGTAATTGGTGCATTGAGCTGCCATGTGTTATGCAAATTTTCTGTTGTTCTGTGGAAAAATCATTACTAAGTTGAATTTTTTTTAAATTAAATTAAATTTAAAAAAAAATTAACTTCAATTTTTTAATTTATTTTAATTAATCGTAATTGTTAAAAAAAATCGTAAATTTGCGATTTTTATAAGAAATAATTTCTCGATTGCGCTCAAATTTAACACTTATATATTAATTCATCAAATTAAGGTTCTGCGAAAAAATCATTACATTCGGATAAAGCATGTAGGTGTTATAAGTCAAAGAATTGTTTAAAAAAAAAAAAAAACGTAAAATTTCGATTTTTATGATAAATATTTTTTCAATTGCGCTCAAATTTCCCAAGAATATCTTAATTCATAAAATAAAGGTTCTGTGCAAAAATCATCAAAATCGGATAAAGTATGTAGGTGTTATAAGTCGAAGAAATGTTTTAAAAATCGAAAAAATCATAAAATTGCGATTTTCATGAGAAATAATTTTCCGATTGCGCTCAAAAACGTGGCAGTTCTAAGTTCAGAGATTTCGAAGGCCTCCATAAAATTTCATCGCAATCGGAGTATCGGTTTAGCCGGAATCGTGTGGACAAACAGACAAAAATACAAAAAGAAAGAAAAAAAAAAACATTCCGGATTTTTTTCTCCAGTGTAGTAGAATGGAATCTTCGTCGCTCGCTACGCTCATCCAATTATTAGTATTATTATTATATTTTATTATTATTATTATTATTATTATTATTATTATATACTATATACATGTGAAATCACAAACTTTTAGTTTAAGACTGCTGTAACACCCAAACATGCATACATACATACTACATACACAGATCAATGTTAAACAAATGTGTCCCAACCGGGGATCGAACCTGGTTCCTTTGCCTTCACGTAGTGATGATCTACCAAAAAAGCCATTGAGCACTGCGTATGCGTATATCTTTTCTCAGTTGCTGTATTTATGTGAAATTTATAGCAATTCTGAATATATATACCTAGTGGCACTGCAGCTCACTTGGTAGAGCATTGCTACATAAAGATGAAGGACACGGATTCATTCCCCGGTCGGGACACATCTTTTCAAACAGTCTTGAACTTCAAATATATATATATATATATATATGATAAAAACAAGGATCTTGGGTAAAACCGCGTCGAAAATAAGATGAACCAGGGCAGAACCTGGGCGTCCACCGACGTTTCGTCTGTACTACGTCAGACATTTTCAAGGTTGACTGTGACTCTACGGAGGTTGGAGTCACAGTGGTTGGCAAGCACGCAGCGCCCGCCTTATATAGCCTCGGCTGAAGGTGCGAGGCGGCGAGGTTATATAGAAAATAGGTGCGGGGCGGCGAGATCATATCGTGAAAAGGTGCGGGGCGGCGATGTCATATCGAAAAAATATACGGATGGTGGCAATTGAGAAACAAAATAGCACAGCTTACTGTAGTGAAACCTTTTTAGTCCGGCTTCTTGTCATAGGGCCTGATTGGTTGTCTTTTGAAATGTTATTCGTGCTTAGAATTATGGAATCTGAAATTTGCACCACCTCTGAGGGATTTGGCAGAATAGGTCTACGGACTACATTTCGAGGCATGAGAGCAGGTTTCCAAGCAAGAGGGAGGCTCTGGCTATCATCTCTTTTGTTCATGTTATTCGGCCGTTTCTCAATTTCCACAGATTCACGGATAATACGTGGCTTGAGCTGTTGTACAGGGCAAATAGTTTTTGTTTTGTCAAAATCTATCACATGCGAGTAAGCTTTAGCATGTTGAGCCAGGGCTGATTTCTTGTCACCTGCTTTCACAGCATTCGAGTGTTCATTTATCCTCACTGCTATGCGTCTGCCTGTTTGGCCTATGTACGTTTGATCGCAGTCGCCACAGGGAACCTCATAAACCCCTCTTTCTTCTTCTTCATGCCTCGAAATGTAGTCCGTAGACCTATTCTGCCAAATCCCTCAGAGGTGGTGCAAATTTCAGATTCCATAATTCTAAGCACGAATAACATTTCAAAAGACAACCAATCAGGCCCTATGACAAGAAGGCGGACTAAAAAGGTTTCACTACAGTAAGCTGTGCTATTTTGTTTTGCTATTTTTTCGATATGACATCGCCGCCCCGCACCTTTTCACGATATGACCTCGCCGCCCCGCACCTATTTTCTATATAACCTCGCCGCCTCGCACCTTCAGTCGAGGCTATATAAGGCGGGCGCTGCGTGCTTGCCAACCACTGTGACTCCAACCTCCGTAGAGTCACAGTCAACCTTGAAAATGTCTGACGTAGTACAGACGAAACGTCGGTGGACGCCAAGGTTCTGCCCTGGTTCATCTTATTTTCGACGCGGTTTTACCCAAGATCCTTGTTTTTATCCTATGACGGGCCGCGAAAACCTACAACAATCCATATATATTTTTGACGCGGTTTTACCCAAGATCCTTGTTTTTATCATATATATATATATATATATATATAGTTAAAACTAAGAATGTGAATAAACATTTTACAGTGGGGGGGAAAGCACAGAAGGTTGACAGCTTATGTTAAAAATGTTAGACATGTTGCACAGACACTAATAGTTTAGATGAGAATATATTAGGGTAAGGGAACTAGTTCTGGATCGGGGTTGAGTTGTGGATCAAAATCTTTGGGCTTGTGTAAGTTCTACATGTAATGTACTAGTTGCACTGTCAGTATATTTTTCTGATGAATTGATCCAAGGAGCATTGGAATTGCACACTGTCATCACCAGGTTGAGTCATTTGTCAACTTAAGTAGAAATAGTCAACAATGCTATCAAAATGGTTGCCGTTTGCAACAGACGCAATTGATATACACATGCATTTATCATTGTAATATTTCATCAGTTATTAGCACAGCTTTCAAACTTTGTCAGAATTTTTATTATTAGTTTTGCTAAAAATTTACTATAATAGGTTTACTGTACAACTACTCAAAGCACCCTTGCGGGTGTCTACAAATAAGAGGTTTTTGTCCGTTTTTTTAGATCGTAACACCATGTTAAATGAATAGGACATATTATGCAGCAAGCCTAATAGTGTTTAAAAACCAAGTTAAAAGTAATTTAGGCACACTTATTTTTAGAGCTTGTCTTAACAGATGCAAATCTAAAAAAAAAAAAAAAAAGTTTTGGTCTAGCCTAATTTTTTTAATATTTTTTTCAAAATTTTGAATTTGATATAAATTTGTGTTTAGAATATTTGGCTTATAAAATTTATACTCAGGTGTTAGCTCTTGTCTTTGTCTTTAAATTTTGTATTGAAAAAAAAATTGTGGTTAGCATAATTGCTGCAAATAATTCACAATTACAATTTTGATCCACAACTAATCCGGGGACTGATTGTGGATCAATGCTGATACCGGGCGTCCAGAATCAAATTTGTCAGGTGCGGCTGCATCACTACTTATGAAACATATCAATGAATCCATGATATCAATTTGAAAAGTTTTAGGCTGATGATCCACAACTGATACCCAGGTATCAGTTCTGGATCAAAGCACTACTTTTTTTAATTGGCTCATTTTAGTACCTTCGTAAACTTTTTTTAATTTTTTTCTTTTGCAAACATTGTCGGAAAGTTAATCAATAAGAATATAGTATGTGGGAGTAACAAAAAAAAAATCCTGATACTCAAAATTGTAATATTGCTTAACCCGATCCAGAACTAGTTCCCTTACCCTATATCTGATGAGAATATATGTAGACAGATTGATTGAATTAGGGATATAACTAAACAGTAAACATGTTCCAGTTGGGGGAAAGTTATTGAAGGACGACAGACTACCTCAAACACGTTAGGCAGGTTGCACAGACACTAATAATTTAGATGAGAATAGATGAGAATATATTTAGATAGATTGATTGAATTAGGGATATAACAATTTGTTCCAGTTCGGGGAAAGTTATTGAAGGACGACGGACTACCTCAAACACGTTAGGCAGGTTGCACAGACACAAATAGATGAGAATACACGTTACTGATATATTTTGATCAGCTTGTAGTCTTAATCACTCGGCGTAAGTAGGACATTCTGATGATAAGTAAAAGACCTGCCCTAAACCATCCCAAATAAGTAAAATACTAATTAAATTAGGGCTTATAATTAAAAACATCAAAACAAACAACAACAACAACATTAAAACCAAACCAATAAACAGATTAATATTAATATCTCCCCCTATATATTCATCTCTATAATAAATTACTAAAGAAGAAATATAAAGAACAAAACCCATGAAAGTTAATGATGACATCCAGTCAAATGAAAAAGGTTATAACTATACTCCCTGAATTTAAAGATAAAACCTCTCACTCAATAAAATAAACTAAATCGTGTTTAACAAAGTAAAACCCTCTAATCACTATTACAAAAGCCACTACAAATAAAGAAATAAAACTAACTTAACAAATAGACAAAGAATAAAACACGACCTAAGGTGAGGCAAACTCACATTATTGACACCACAAATCAAAATTATATATTTAACTACTTAAGTCTTTTATAATTGGAGTATACAAGGCTTACTTTTTAAAATTAATAAATTTAATGGAACCCGATGTAAAAATGAAAGTAAGTACGTACTCACGGCTATAACACAACAAGAATAAACCCCTGAATAAATTTTACCATGTTGACTATACGAATATAAATATAAAGTATAGGCTGCTCTAAAAAAAGATAAGAACCCCGATATAACTATACTAACCCAAGTTCATCCCACTAATCTATTTAATAAACTGATTTCACTTTATAAATTTAAAGAGGGGGGAGTTGCCATATTACAAGAAGTCAATAAAAATCATCATAAAGTTATGCTAGGTATAAAATGTATCAGCCCACGATTAATTAAAAGTCTACGGCTTCTTAAACGTTCATAAGAAATATTTGCTAAACAAAATAAACCTGATGGAACATAAACCATTAGCAGTTAGTAAAGTAAAAGAACCACAAAATCCCCAATAAGTTAGTCATTAACCCCCCTAAAACAATTCCCATATGAGCAACAGATGAATAAGCAATTAATTAGGGTTGTGCAAACCTGGGTTATTTCACTTCGAAGCAAACTCAAACTTTCAAGTACGTTGCCCTTCGAACATCGAACTTGCAAAAAATGTCCGAACTCGAACCTTAAAGGGTTTTGCCTAAAAGAAATGCTAGTGAGCCGGATGAACAGCTTTCAAGTGCCTCGTCAACGTGCTCGTTGTACCCGTGGGAGAGCACAGAGACATCACAAAAATTGCACTTGCCAGTATAGGTTTCTTCCCGGTCCCTCCCTCTTTCTTAAAATACTTCCAGATAATACAGCCTTTTGCTATGGACGGCCCTGCACCAGGTGTCAGCATCTTCTTCTGAATCCATATTTACAAATGTAAATAACACGATATCTCGAAAAAACTTTGGAGAACTAGGGTCTAGGCCTAGATAGAAGTCGACGAAAGTGGCCTATAAATTGTTGTTCTGAAGGAAGTCGATGCGATGCCGTGATTGGTTGTTATAAATGCGCTTCATCCCACGTACCAACCAAACAGATGAAAACAGAGTGGTGTGATGTTTTATTTAATTTAATTTAATCAGCCTATTTAATTATTTAATATTTAGTTTGAATCTTAGGGTTATTGCATCTGGAAATTTTACAGATTTGGTCAGCAAGCTATAAAAGGTTTATTTCGTATTCAATATAAGATTTAATACTGAAGCAAAAATGTAAACATAAATTGAAGTTGCGGAAGACGGTTGGCTGCACTGCGCTTTGAATTTTGACAGCTCGCTGCGCGCGTGCATCGCGGCGACTCGCGTAGTTACGATATTGAGCGGGAAGTTCGAATTTCCCTAACTTTGGTATTTTCGAACTCAAACACTATTTTTCAATTTCGAACCCGAACCGAACTTCTCTAAAGTTCGAGTTCGAGTTCGAAATTTGTAAGTTCGCACAAACCTACAATTTAATGCCTTCAAATCCGTTTGACATAAACATGAAACTAACTATACACCCCCTACTAAACTAATTCCTACTTAAATGTAATTAAAAGTCAGGCCAGCCATTAATAAAACCTAAAAAATAAGCAATAAACCATACCCTTCAAGCTTAAATTAAACACCTGCTAACATTATTGAACCTGACACAGGAGCCTCAACATGAGCCTTAGGAAGCCAGAGATGAACTAAAAATATAGGTATCTTCACTAAAAATGCTAAAATTAAACCTGAAGAACCCAATCAATACATGAGGAACTCTCAACTTATACATCAACGGATAGAATAAAGAACTACCCAAAAAAAATTAATAACAAATCCCTACTAATAAAGGTAAAGAAGCCAACAAAGTATAAAAGAGGAGATATATAAATAAAATATAAATAAATCTTTAGAACTAAAAGTACAATAAAGCAAAATTAATAAACTAAAATTATTAATAAGAAAAATCCCTTGTAATTACGATCACGATAAACTGATTCTCTAGCTGTCACTATTAATACACAAATTCGAAGACTCCAAAATCAAACCGTAAGATAAAATATCCTATAGATCCTAAAAGATCCTATAAAATAGCCTAAATTCCCCAAAAAAGTGCTAAAAACATTTATAAATATAAAAATGAAAGTTAATAAAAAAGTAATGATTGAATCAATCACTACATATTTTTTATGAAACATAAAGGAATTAAAAATTTAATGAAATCAACACCTTTAACATTGTAAAATTCTAAATGATTGAAAATAATCATTGCTATGAGTACGAATTATGGAAACCAAAATTGATAAACCTAAAGCCCCCTCACAAATGGAAAAAGTCAAAATCACTATTCCAAAAACTAATTCACAATTTCTTAAATTTAAATAAATAAATAAAATTTAAAAAAAAACAAAAAAACAAGAAGGGTTTAAGAAGAAAGTGGGCAGACTGCGAGATAAGTGGGTGGAGCAGATTAAAGACAGTGTTGAGAAGAGAGGAATGGCATGGAATAAAGTGGAAGCAAAAAGACTGTGGGAAAACCGTGATAGATGGAGGGAGCTATTAAACAGACCTCTGGTAGTGGAGGAGGCAAGCGATGAAGAAGCTGAGGACGTGGTTGTGTCAGGCCTGGCTAGCCGACAACAAAGATGTTAGCCCAAGAAACGGAGTAGTATGATACTGCTCCCCCCAACCCGATTTTAATGTTGGAAAAGGGGTCAATATATATATATATATATATATTAACTTAATACTATAAACTCAATAAAGTCAACAATAAATGCTTACGCTTTGAAACAAATACTCAACCCCCACACACAAATAAAAATACAGGGAATAACCAATACAAAGATACTCACATCAGTTTTAGTAGTTTAAAAAAAACTTTGGTCTGTAAATCGAAATTGAGGTATCCAATCCTTCTAAGATTTTCAGAGAAAAGAGTTAAACCTCCCATCATTAATCCCCAAAACTAATATTTTTATTAAACTATTCTCTGCATCTCCCACTTAACCCTCTCTATAAGAACAATTATAGGCCTTATCTTTACACAAATAAACCACTTACTGGCCATAGGACTTTTATTATTATTATTATTATTATTATTATTATTATTATTATAATTTTATTATTGTTGTTGTACTGTCCAGGTGTAATTACATATTCTATCTCCCTTCTACTGATGATATTATATACTACGTTATTATTAAATTATTTATTATTTATCATATATAGATTATGATAATCTGGTAGGCTATTTACACCTTGTTGTAATTACCAGAGTTATGGTAGAACAAAAGAACTATATACACACAACTTAAGAAAACAAAAAATATGAAGCAAGTATCAAAATTTGGAACCAGGGTGGAAAAGAACCAGTTTCCGGTACCCGAAGTCATCCTTTTTAGAACAAATTAGTCCCACAATGACATGGATGCTCTTGGCTTTATCTTTTATCACCTCACCACTCATCTCTCTTGCCACCCATTGAACTAGGAAGTTATGTGGTGACCAAGCATTTCATTTCTAGTTGATCTTCAAAAGTGGCATACAACTTTGGCTCTTTGCTATCATACCACCATTCATTTGAATAAAGGGGGTGTTCAAAAGTGAAAGCTTTCATTACCGTCTGTTAATATTGATTGTGAGAAAGCCAAGAGAACATGCAGATAGTTTCATAGCTCATACCAACAACAAAATGCCAAATCCAAGTCTGAACTTTATTTATCATTAATAACGTGGGGATATAGCTTCTTTGCCTACCTTCTCACACTACTTATTGATTTCACGGCATCGGACGTTTAACACACCGTCTACTTGTAGCAATTGTACGCACACAACCTGATGCATGCCACTAACTATAGCATGCCATTAACAAATGAATGTTTTGAGCCGAAGACTGACGTGAAAATAACCGTATCTGATCCAGAGTCAAGCCCCGAGGATTGTAGTCGTTCATCTCATGTAGCACAATCCCCGTTAGTAAGTGGGCTTTCTAAGATCGCAACACCGCGATTGCACACTCCTCCAAAGGTTGGGCCGCAACATCCCCGAGCCAACAAGAATGACGGTGGACAAGCTCTGGTGAGTACCGACACCTTGGTGTGTGAATGAGGAAACTCCGAGCATGTGTTAAACCATATGGCTAGCCAAAGTAAAAACAGATGGTTAATTCAAATTTTAATTGTGCTCAATTTATTACCTTGTACAATTTCATAAAACCTTACCTTTCCATTATCTACAAATATTAAATGTTCTGGTGGAACTCTTGTTATTCGTTTGTATGAGGACTTGGTAGAAACTCGAGCAAGGCGAGAAATGGATTCGTACAGTACCTTATTTCATTGCCGAGAAACCAACTGTATTTATGCAAATATAGGCCCCGGGTTTATTTTAGGGAGTGCGGCCAATATGCAAAGCCATTTGTCAATAGCGTTTATAACATACTGTTAAAAAAAATGTGGATAAATATGGGTGCGGCCATTACTCAATGGTGGCCTTTAATTGAGCAAATATGCTACATCTTTTTGCTTTTTCATTTTGAGTGTAATATGGAAGTAAAATCCTGCATTGGAACTTGGAAGCATGCAATGAGTGTTCTTATTGGATCATATTTTGTCATCAAAACAAAACAAGTCTGTAATTTTTTTTTTTTAAATCAATAATCTCATACACAACGGGTATGCATTCACAGCATAGAAATAATAATTGTTTGTATTTATTCTATTCTAGTATCAAATCTTGCCAAGAGCAGTATATTACTACATATGAATTAAAAATTTGCTATTCATAAGGGGAGAAATAGCATTTGGCTTCTGTTTTTGTTTAGTTTGGATATTTGAATACACATTTACTTTCGAGGCATTATTAGTTTCTGCCAGCATTTTAACCTTTATCAAATGTGTACCTGAGCGGTTTTACCATTCCTTAGTAGGGTGCATGACTGTCGAATTGTGGGTCAAGATAGGAGCTAAATATACATTATGAAAATGCATTTAGTTTGACATACAGTATGTTATTTACTAATATTACCACCTGTTCAAATTTAAATCTATGTACTACGTAAACAGATAAGTTGTGATGTTTTTACAAAATACTGATCAATATGTCATGTGCTGATGATAATTAATAAAAGGTATTTTATCACATATATTGACTACGTAATGTTAAAGGAGTAATCAGGTGAAAACAAAGATAATTTTATGAATCACTTTCAGAAAGTCCATATCCCAGAGAGTGTAAAAACAAATTCTAGTTCTGCTAGTTGTTCATATGTTAATAATACTTAATTCTAATCATTATGGGGATTAATGTGTAGATGATTTTCACCCCTGCGCAACAAGACGGAGTAAAGCCCATTTAAATAATTGTGTTTTGTACATAAATGTGATCATTCTTTATCTTTACTTAACCCTTTCTCGTCTGACGGGACTAACAAGTCCCACAGTTTTATTTTGGTATAGCATTAACATGGATAGGATCATAGCTCTATAAGCCTGACGGGACGTTTGAGTCCCACTTCTCCTGAGCACAAGGAGCTATCGCACGTTCACATAGGATAATATTTACACCTTGTACATAATTTTTAAACTCTTTTTGCATAAAAATTTTATAATAGTGGATTTTTGAAAATATATTTTAAAAAATTCCATTTTTTTTTTATTTTTTTTATTAATAAAGATGCTTGTTCTTGAACTAAAATCTTTTAAAAAATTAAAAAAAGTTGGAAATTGCGGTACATATTCAAAATCCAAAATTTTCCAAAAAAATCTAAAATACTCAAAAAAAAGAAAAAAGTTTCAAACAAAATCTTTGTTTGGGCATGTTTGTTTGATGAATAAGTAAAAAAAAACAATCATTTTTTAAATTTTTCTAGGTTTGGGCAAGAAAGGGTTAAGAGGGAATAGGTCACATATATGGCACATTGCAAAGAGCTATTATTGGTTCAGCTATGATGCGTCCGATGTATATGAAACTATGCATAGTTGTCAAGTTGACAGCTATACAGTTGTAGATTATCGATATTGCAAGAAAGTATCATAAAAGTAAACAATCTTGAACTTGTTTATAAAACCCAAAACCAAATTAATTGCTTTTCCCATGTAGGCTTGGAAAAGGTCGAATAACTGTGATGTCAGTCGGCCATTGCCAACGCGAATTTGCCTCGAACGCATGTCCTATATCGTCTTAGTTATAACTTACATTTACTAATTCTCACTACTATGTTATTGTGTAATTATATTTTTTTAACCATACATCCTAACGACGCGCTGCAATTCTTATGTCCATGCCTGTCGTATTTTTTATGGCTGAGTAATAACAACTCGCAAACGAGACCCGATGTCTCTCTGGTGCAAAACAAGTTGTTGTTTGATATTTTTTGTTCCTCTGTATTGACCAATGACAATGAGACTAGTGTTTTTCATACCCTCATTGAGAGGTTTCATTTTTGTTTGCTTTTTTACCTATTTAAATTAATATTATACATGGGCAAATTAAATTATGTTTTTTTGTTTCGTGCAGGGAAATGTTGAATACACACATACACACACACGGAGTCATTAATGATGAACAAACATTTATATTTAAACCCTTAGATCAACACAATATCAATTGATTGTCTATTGTTTTAATTGAATGTGTACTGTATACAAAAAAATGCAGATAAATGTTATTTTTTTCTGTTGAATATTGTTAATGGTGAATATTAACTTGTTATTTCTTTGTGAAGAGAAAGCATGTATAAGTACAATTTAATTTATACTTCTCTTGGTCATTTGATATACAGGCGTACCTAGGGGTGTGCGGGAAATTTCAAGTCTGAAATCAGGTACCCGGCCTAAAAATATAAAACGTACAGTCCTCCATTTTCGGTACATTCGGGTTCAAAAATATGTTTTAGGACTTTTAGTACATTGTATAATGCGTTAATTTGCCAATAATGTGACATACACTCTAAGGAAGCTTAGTTCTTCTTACTTTAAGTAGGGCCTAAGCAAACTGTTGTCATAGATGGCAGCACAATATGTATAAAAAAAAAAAAGGGCAAAATCCATAAAAATGAAAACTTTGGAAGTATTAATAATGTAAATAGGGTTGGGACTTGACACCGATTATTTGACTTGACATCAATGTCAAAGCAAAAATTGACTTTCGATTTGACATTGATTTGCCAACTTAAATCATAGTACAATAATTATTATTTGACATCAAAACTTTTGTGCAACATTTTTTAAATACCGTTTATGTAGTCGTTTTAAAATAACCTTTTAATTTCTTTTTCTTCTCTTTTATCTAATTCTGAATTTTAATACAAAATCCCCAAAAAATTATTTTTGTTCTTCAAAATTTCTTCCAAAATATTAATATTGGTAGATGTTAAAAAACCTTTGATGTTATGCCAAAGTTTGTGGAATTCATTGGCTATGTAGGGCCTAGACAATGATCTAACATAATTTAGGTCTAATACCCACCAAAGAAATGTGGTCCAGAAAGTAGTTTTCGGTAACCCAGACCAACAACCTGGAACGTTAATCAATGAACTGACTGAAAGACGTAAAATTACAAGTCAAACACCCCTAATCAAGTTTAATACAATAAATTGAAAAAATTCCAATTCATACCCAAACCCGAAAATTTCCCAATATATACTAGGGAAACGCCAAAGTCGTTGTTAAACGAGTGAGTGAGCCATGTGTATAGTACCCGGTATCAATATCATTCCCCATACTAGGCTAGATCCAGCCGTAGGTATATGGGAGGAAAGGGGATGTTCTCGGGTACTCAACACTTGGCTCACTCACTTGTTAAACAACAAATATCCCCTTTCCTCCCAAATACCTACGGCTGGATCTAGCCTAGTATGGGGAATGATATTGATACCGGGTACTATACACATGGCTCACTCACTCGTTTAACAATGACTTTGGCGTTACCCTAGTTTAAATTGAACATTCAAAATGCGAATCCTGTTCAAAACGTATTAGCGTGAAACATTAACAAATTTCCAAGATAAAACAAAACCACCTAATTTTTATTTTCCATTTAACACCCCTCAAAAATAATATGTGGGTGTAAAAATATAAAAATAGTTCAAACTAACGGGTATCGAACCCCAACCCTCCGTGCGGTAGGCTAATGCTCACTACAACTCCATGCCAGACACGTAGATCTCGTCCCGCTAGCTGCTACTAAACAAATGCTATCGATATTTAAAAAATCACATTTTTATTTATTGTAGGATTAAATCTCAATGGATCTAGCTGATTTTGTTAACAGTTCTCAGTAAACTTGTACCGGATGTCTGTTTAAAATTTCAGCGCAATCTGTTCAGCGGTTCGGCTGATTTTCGACGTACAGACAGGTAGACACACAGAATCATAGAATGAGAGACGTTTGAGTTGAATGGAGACACTCAGTCGCTCCGCTCCCTCGTTTAACTAGTACATAAGGATATTTTATTGCCCTCAGCCGAGCCAAATTAGAAATTGCTGCCTGTGCGCTATGAAAAAATACATTTATCATGTTTTATTTTGTTTAGGATGGCAAACGACTAATTATTCCAGATCAGCATCGAGCCCTGATTAGTAATTTGTCAATACTAAATCAAAAATGTGTTATTCGATATCAATCGATATTGGATCAATCTGCATTTCTTGCATTGTTTGCATTTGGCAAACTAGAAAAATCAAATAACCAGTATATTCACCCTCTTTTTATCCTCCCATATTAATATTCAAGTTATGACTACTCTAATACCTTCTTATAATACCTTATGCTAGTTAACGATTATCGATCGTTATGGAATCGTTTACAGGAACTGTATATCGATAATTATTTCATTTGATTTGCCTAGTTTTTATGAATTGTTTGTCATTTATTGGTTTATAATTTGCCAGCAATGTCACATATTATTATATTGGATGGTACTTTTGACTAGAAAAGTGTGTTTCAATTATCATGTAGGCCTACTAATATAAACACTTATATAGCAGAGGGTAAGCAGCTTACCACAAACATAGGAAGTTCATCATTGTTGGCAAAAGGGTAAAATGATTTTTAGGGAGAAATAAATAAATGTATTCATGTAGTACATTGTACGCTGGTTGATATAATATATGCAACAGTATTTAAAAAATTAACTGAAATAATACAATGAAAGAAAAACTTTGAGAAATGTGTGGTCTGCATTGAAGATAGTAGGTGGTGAGACATGTGAAGGCTCTAACATTAGTGTGTTCCAGGACAAAGAGGGCAATAAAGTTTGGATATGTCCGGCTTGTGGAGGGCAAGACGACGGCAGCCCCATGATCGGTTGTGACGATTGTGATGCCTGGTATCATTGGTAAGTACGATGTGTCTCTGCCTCATATGGGGGGACCAAAGTCCATAGCTGATTGAACAGCCCCCGACCTGATTCATGTTGGAACCGGTTGTTTGATATTATTACTTGAATACTTTTACATGTTTTCAACACTAGCAGGTCTAGGCCTATATTGAATAGGCCGTTAACAGCACTGCAGATGTCGTATTTGGGGGTTTCATTCAAGGCTCAAAATTATGGTCGCCAACTCGCCATTGGCGAGTTCAAATTCACAGATGGCAAGCTCATTTTAAGGGGTGTAAAAAAATTAAAAATTAAATTAAAAAATTAAAAACTTTTAAAGTGTAGGCCTAGGCCTATGCCTTTTAGTCTACAAATAAACAAACTTGCCATTAACGACTTGCAGTTCAGTTGGTATTGTTATCCACTCACTAATTTTAGTAGGCCTAGGCCAAAGTGATAGTACTGAAGATGAGCATAGGCCTACTTTGGATATGCCTAGGCATACCCCATTATTAACTTAGGCTGTGGATATTCGTACGGTCAGCCGTACGACTAGTGCAAAATTATTCGTACGGTCAATGATCTGATTAGATAAAGGCGCGCCGTAATAAAAGTGTCGTCCTTCCGTCGTCCTTTTTTGCTGTTTTAGTAACAACAAAAAACATCAAGACCTTTAGCATCGCTATTTTAAATGAGAGTCCTTTTTCGGTTATCGTCGTCCTTTTTTGCTGTTTTAGTAACAAAAAAAAAACATCCAAGACCTTTAACGTTTCTATTTTAAACAAAAGTCCTTTTTAGGCTGCCTATTTACACGTCGAGGTGTAGAGATAAGGCTTTTCCTTAAAATAGGCCTAGGCCTAGCACTTTTTAAACTCTTTTATCATCTAGAATTGTGTTTGCGACGGGGCCGAATGTAGTGAAATCATTTGCAGAAAAAACATGGACCCAAAAAGAATGGTAAAAAAAAAACGACCAAACGAAAATTTGAACCCCCGACCTTTCGCATAGAATTCGGACGCGCTACCACTCTGCCACAATGCACTGTGATATTTGAAGCTATTGGCCTAGTTAGGTGGTATCGTACAGCTGACCGTACGAATAATTTTGCACTAGTCGTACGGCTGACCATACGAATATCCACTGCGATTAACTTAATATGTAGGGCCTACTGTTAAAAGTAGGCCTACTATAAAGGTAGGGCTACCTACTGTGATGTTGCTCAAAGTGTGTAGATTTTCATCAAAATGACTATGCAGAAAAATGTTCGGGGGGCAAGCCCCCTGAGCCCCCCGTCGTTTAAACCTTCAAAGTCCCATTGGCGACTTGGTTTTACATTTGGCTAGTGCCCATTTTATTGAAATTTTGAGCCCTGGTTTCATTTATTATTTTTGGCACATGGCAATGATTTAGTTTGGATAATTTCTGGCTCAAGTTCATTGAATTGCATACTTTGGTTATTACTGTGTACTTTTTAACATGCCACCTCCATGTTGTGATTTGTACTTGTATGTTTGATGTGTCTGTCTTCTTCAGCTGCTACTTGCTATTTTATTTATGAATTTACTATTCTTCTTCTTCTTTTCATATGCCAACAATTGACATTTTTCCTGTCATCGTGTGTTTTCTAGTTGGCCAGTAAAGGATGCTCAATGTAGCAACTGTATTGAGTGAACAATCTGTTTCCAGGGTATGTGTGGGCATACAGGTACCGCCTGATGAGAATGAGGACTGGTATTGCCGCGTCTGTATAGTTAAGAAGCAAGAGAATTATGCTGAAAAGAATAAAAAGAAGCGGAAGAAAAAACAGCAGTCTCCTAATTGATTGACACCCAAGAAGTACAATCTGTATTTAGGTATGTTGGTTCATTACTGGTGTTCAACCTACTTAGTTGTGAGACTGAGATATCTATGAGCACAAATACAACAGTACACTAATAAGTTATGTCTACGTTCTGGGGCGTAGCTAAATCCACTTTACCTCGACTGGGAATGGATCATATCTGGGAAATCCAAGATCAATAATAAACATGGTTTACAGGTAGAAAACGTTTCTAACCTGAGGAATTACTTCATATGCTTAATAATTTCTAACTTGGCAATTAGTAGACAAAATATTTTCTTACTAGTAATTAATTAACTCTAGCCTGGTAATGCCTCCTGGTCTGGGCTATGTCTCAGTTCCTGACGTTGCACTCGAGCCCAGTTCTTACTTCCCTCATGTTTTGCCTTATTTATGCAAATTTTAAAGGAATTGGATCTGATTGATTTAATAAATTACAGCATTGCCATTTGACCTGACCCCCAGAAAGTTGGAATATTTATATATTTGGCACCTACACCATTATACTTGGACGTGGGAACAAGCGTAGTTTAATACAGGGCAATCTTCGCTCCTTATTTTGGATTATCCCTTACCCTCGCTTGTTATGATTAATAAATGCCCAGTCACAATGACAAAATAGAAAATGTCATCATATCTCTTATTGATTGGTACACTTTGTTACTTTGATTGTGTTGTGGGTACAGTTTAACATTCATTTGGACTTCTCAGTTATGTTTTTTAAAGGATATGCTAATAATTCAATGTCATTCGACATTAGAAATATTAATAATTTTATTTTTGTTGTGGGTAATGTACTAGTGATACAGTTCTCTCATACTTACACACATACAAACATACATAGATATATACATACATACATTCTTGACTCACTGTAATTAATTTAATTTCAATATGTATTCCTTAGTATAAAGTAGGGATGCACCGATTCCACTTTTTTACTGATGCCGATTCCTGGTTTTACCGATGCCGATTCCCACCGATTCTTTTGAAATACATACCTCTACTAAACCATCCGTGCATTTTTAATTATTTTTTTCTTTTAAGTTCTTGGCCCATAAGCTTAGCCTAGAGAGGCTTACACTAGACCTAGGCACGTTAGATACACAAAGGCCTAGTCTAGGGAGGCCAAGGAGTATATGTTAGTTTGGAACAGTGAAATGTCCACAAGTGTTTTAAGATGTTGGTTGTTGTGAACATGCGGCAGTTTTACTCTTGACAGTTGAGCCTTGCAGTAGTTACATAGCGCTTTCGAAATATCGCCTTCTTTCAGTGTGCAGTGTTTCCACACTATGCTAGGTTTCTTGCCTTCCATGTTTATCGCCAATTAATGGGCTGTTCGGCCTAGGGTCTTGATCACATCATCATAACGCTGGACATCGTAGGGCTAGACGTCGCCATTCGCGATGTTTTGCCAAATTACTTTTGTGAAAAACCGCTTTCAGAAATATTCGGTGAAAAATTGCGTCACATCTCATTCGCTCGGGAGCACTCGCTCAGGCGGCAGAGTTCGCTCCGCTTCGGGCGCTATCTTACAGCCACTCGCAGCACTAAATAGAAACTAAAGAGTCGATAAAGAAGTTTTAGTGGCAGACTTTAAAAATCGCAGGAATTTGGAATCGTGGTATCGGCATATTTTTACGCTAGCATCAGCGATGCTGATTCTACCGACACCCAGAGTATTGCCTATTCTAATCGGCATCGGTGCATCCCTAGTATAAAGTTTTTTCTTTCTGTATTATATTAACAAATTACTTTTATTTGCAGCTAAATTATTGACCGTCTCAAGTACAAGGCTCCGTAGTGAAGACTTCACGATAATAGAATAATATACAAGTAGCTTTTAATAACGAGTAAGCCTAGTGTCACATCTTACTGAAGGGCACGAAAAACAAGTTCACAAATAATGTTGAGGTATGCAGTTATTAGTAGAAATACGAAGCATTTAATTTCACAATATTTTATATATTATGAATATTTATGAAACTTACCTTGTACTGACTGGTCTTGAAATCTGGTGCTGTAAGGATCTTCATACTGAGTTGCCACATTGAATATAGGCCTCTCATTCTGTTCCTTATGTGGCACACACACAACTTCCAATTCCGTCGTGTTCTTGCCTGTAATGTGCAAACCACCTCAATCTTCTCTTGTTAATATGTTTCCATTGAACCCACTTGTAATTTGTAAGTAATGTCATTGTTACTTTGTCGGTCCCATCTAGCATTTCAAATTAATTCCTAATCAAGTGGGCAGTGGCAAATATGGGGTATCCAAAATGTATTTTTTTGTATTTTCACTGTAGGGTTGACAACTATTGAAATGCAATGTGACAAATAGCTAAAGGGGCGGCTAGCTGTCACAGCGCCAGGTTGTGAAGAGCGTTAATGAACTAACTAAACTGAAACCGAACTTTCTTATTTCCATTTGCATGCCTAGGGTTTGGAAACACTATACCACTAGTCCCGTAAAAGACGTGGTTTACCTACGACTTACCAGCTTGTAGATTCGTTAGGTTAATTAACTGCCTGAGCTGAGAAGGCTAATAAGATAGGGCTAATTTAGTTTGCTATTATGAGTGGAATGATATTACCAAATGAAGCTTGTGGTTTAAGATTTAAATTATTGTATGTGAGTTTGTGTTGGGTACAGGACCAAAGGATGTACAATATTCTCATGGGTAACAGTAAGCCGTAATTAACAATTGAGAGTTGGTTTTGCACATTGTTGACCATCACGAGTTTTTACTTTTTATACTGTGACACATTTAGAAAATCCCTGCCTGCTATTTGTTGTTATTGTTGATAGTTTCCCAACTGTTTGCTGGATTGGCAACTAGAAATGCATACATCAGGCATAGCAATGCTTCTGCTAATGTCAAACTCCCCGCCTGGCAATGTCCTCAAGTCGGATCACGCCGGGGATTGTCGGCCGCTTTTCGGGCGTCGTGGGCCGAGGAGCGTTCAGTCGACGCATAATATACATTTATAATAATACATTTACTAAATTAAATAATACATCTGAGCCGACGTTTCCGTTTGAGCCATCTCCAGCGAGACACAGGCAACAACAATCTCCCCCTTCCTTCCATCACCTTCCAAGGTTTATGAACCAGAGGAGTGGTCGGAAGAGTCTTTACTAATCAATGTGACAGCAAAAAATGATTTTTTCTCCCAGTTTATCAAAGAAGTATTTAATACAATACAGAAATGTCTTGATTGTATTTCTAGTTTGTTTTTTTTATTAGTTGTGTACAGTATTTTCAATTCCACCTATAGGGGTGTTTCCCAACTAACCAAATCAAGAAAGTATACACACATTAGTTCGCATCACACTAATAACAAACCAAGAGTATGTATATTTGTGCGTATAGGCATATATATATATATATATATATATATCACAAGGTATAATCTATTCACAAAACTATATATATATATATATATATATATATATATCACAAGGTATAATCTATTCACAATTGTATTTTAACCTAGTGTACACTACTAGAAATAGGAAAGCACATGAGGGGCATATGTTTTGATTTGCTCTTAAAACCAGATTTCAAACCAGCCAGGAAAATTTCTGCTGAACACGGGTCCTACATATAGTATAATAATATGTATATTGAAGCAATTTTAGCAAGAATAATCATATTCCTTATGTTGAGCACTACCCTGTGGGTACCCTTAGCTTCAAGCGATTTATTACTACAACTTATTGCGTTTATATTTTAATTCCTAAGTAACTATATTTCACATTTTAAATCAATTTATTTTTATATGCCCCCTATGAAGTCTGGAACAGCTGTAGTTCAAATGTCTGAAATGTGTTTGAAAGAGTGATGCTGATGTCACATCTAAATAGTATAGTTACCGCCAAGACCCTACAGCGCTATTATTGCAAGGTAACATGCCCATTTTAATTTGCTCAACGAGGTTCTTAGTAAACACACAAGTTTATTCTGATTAGATCAAAGCAAAACTTTCGGTACTAATTTCAACAAATACCTATACCAATAGCTTGGGCCTATATTTTCAGCGTAATTAGAATGAGCACAATTTTGTACCCTTATGCTTGACCACAGTGGGAGTAAAGAGCCTTGTTGAACACATTCAAGGAAGTGTCAGCGCCACAGAATCTTGGCAGCAACTATAAATAGTAACCGTAGCCTGTAAGACTTGCAAGTAAAGGTTCACCAGTGTGATACAGCACAGCAGATAATAGTTTAATCAATAATTAACAAGTCGTGACCAAGAAAATGTATTCAAAAGCTTTCCAGATTGATTATGCTCTTTCAGCTGGAATTGGAATTGCATTACTTAGTATGAAAAAATTATATTCTCCTTCAGGCAAAGATTCATCATATGAGTAGTTCGTGTCAGGGAACCGATTTCATTCTTGAACGGTTGTACGTTTTGCGAACTAGATAATGGTGATTGACGATATTGTTAAAGGAGCACAACTAGTATATGTTGTATGTTTTCTTACCCAAATAGTACTCTGTACCTTTAATAAGAGATGGGCCGATACCGATACCATCGACTCTCTGAATCGGTATCGGTAGGCTACTGTAGAAGGAACAGGGTAGTAAAATCCATTTCCAGTCTAATGCCAGTTTTTACTAACAAGGTCTATTCTATAGTATTAGATTAGTTCTGCTCAATGAGTTGATGACAAAAGTGAAATAATTAAATTATGTTGACGTCATTGTAAATATTTGCATAGAACTTATTGGCATAAGGTTTGCAACCTATTTCTAACTGTTTGGCAAATATCGTTATTGGAATCAATCTTGGTTTGTGTGGTATCGGAAACTGTATCGGCCATCG
The DNA here is from genome assembly GCA_024449915.1 of Sweltsa coloradensis. Classification (NCBI taxonomy): domain Eukaryota; kingdom Metazoa; phylum Arthropoda; class Insecta; order Plecoptera; family Chloroperlidae; genus Sweltsa; species Sweltsa coloradensis. The sequence continues at coordinate 100,852 of JAMZAV010002228.1, forward strand.
TTAGGGTGTCGACCCATCTCTACTTTCAATCTTCAAGTTAAATTTTTTATTTGCCTAGTGTGACAATGTGTAATGTGCCTAGTGATGGTGATGGTACATTGTATCTAAGCCTAGGCATGATGTAATTGATTGTTAAAGGACATATGTACCTGTAAACAATAACATGATCTTATGATGTGTACTACATACTCAATTGAGTTATGTTTTGAGTCTAGTATGTAAACTGTTTTATAATGAACTAAACACCCATCCCATAACACTTTAGATGAGCTGACCTTTAAAATGGAAGCCATTTTCTTACTGTAAACTAGTCTGTAAAATATTAGCTTTCTTTGTCTAGTTATAATTTTATAATTGTGGTACTACGTAAATCTATAAAAGTCCTGTCAAAGGTAAACTAAATGCTGTAAAATGGAAAGATATAATTTTGTAAAAGCTATCACATAGTGCAGTTGACTTACAAGGGCTCTTTTGGATGTAAATAATTTTTTACTCTTACATCTTTAGTAGTTGTGAAGAATGTGTATCTGCAGATGACATGGTAGGATTCTACTATTGACTATCATACCTACAGTTTGAAGAATATCATGTTTTTGTAAGAGAAATATGTGTAAGAATCCTAAGTATTGCATTGTGCACATTGCAAAATGTTTTTCCCTATAGGGTACTTAACTGTTACCATCATTCAAGCATAATGTTTCAATGCCAAGATGTATATTCTCACCTTTGACTACAAAGCCAGTTAGCCTAGGTACGCAACTGCGTTCTTATCGGTCGTGCATTAGGTATGCGTCATTGATATTAATTGTAGCTGATTGCAGCGGTGTCCATTCCTTTACAATTAAGCCATCTTGAATGAAGTTCATTTATGTAATCAAATGGGAGCGATTTGTAGCCCAAATATTCTCAAGATTGCGCCAGTTGACAGTAAATACTAGCTTTAACACCAATGATTACGAATTCCTTATGCAATAACTTCTATTGTTTCAGTTTGTTAATACATGCTGCACATGTAAACCATATCAAACAATCAGTAAATACTTTCTCGCATTAAAAGCGATAAAATAAACGCCAATCGCACTGAAATGGCCGATGATGCTCAATTGCTACGCTCGCGCCTGTGCGGAGGTATTGGAGACTGCTAATCTAGCCTACTATAGGGGTTTAATATCAATGGTATGCGTACACAAGCTTTGCGCTACGTACTAGCCATCAGCAGGACGAGATAAACTTGCAGCAACTAGCGATTGGACTTTAAACCTACTCTATGAACTCTCTGCAATTTTGGTTCTGATTATACATTATATATATATATATATATATATATATATATAATAGTTTGCTTAGGTATAGATGAGGCCTAAATGGCTAGGATACTTGGACTGGGAACATGAATAAAGATGTTTCAATGGGAGGAAAAGGTACAGAAGGACGACAGCTTACCTTAAAAAACGTTAGGTAGGTCGCACAAACACAAATAGATGAGTAGACAAAGTTGCTGATACATTTCGATCAACTAGTGTTCTTTATCACTCAGCACTCTACTCTACTCACTCGACTCACGCGACTCACGCTGAGTGATATGGTCTTTATCACTCAGCACTCTACTCTACTCACTCTACTCACTCTACTCACGCTGAGTGATATGGTCTTTATCACTATAGATTCTGTTCGTCTACGTTCTTTTAACAGGTTGATTTACCATTAAAGCTTAAAAGGAAAAAAGATCTCTGCTTCTCCTTTAGCATTCCTGATTTAGCAAAATGTCAATGTCATGCTGTGAATCTTACATATATTTCTCTTGCTCTTGCTCGCAACTATTCTACCTTGTAATTTTGTCAACATAACTAACAGTCATTACCTTGCTAAATTGTGTATTTATGCTGATGTATGTTTTACTGTGTACATAAGTTCCCTAATGCGTTGTGGTTCAAATTTAAATTTAAGTTACTACTTTTGTGGTAGTCTCAAGATAATATAAATTCCTATGTATAATAATAAACAATGGACTTAAAATTATAGCAAATATAGTTGTATATATTGATAGGCATATACAAATTAAGCGTTTCTCAGCAAGTACCGGTATAATGAATAGTGATTTTTTAGAATTTATTATCCTAGGACATATCTTTTGTAGTTTAGGAATACTATATTGTATATGCAATTATTATTTACTGTAATTAACAATATGGACTCTTTTGAGTTTGTTGATTTATATCTATTAAAGAACTCGTGAAAGATTTGTAATGTTTACTTGTAGGTGAAGTGGTCGAACATCTTTTTGTAATATGTTGCTGTTTGCAACAGGCTGTAGACCTACTCCTGTACACATTTTGTTAATACAAGTTTTACACTTTATGGAGAGTTTTTATTGAATATTTTAAAAAATACATGACATTGAACTGTCTAAGAATGTCATGCAATTTTACATACCATTCCAATGCAATACTTCATATTTATCTCGGAATTCTTCACAACCATTCCAAGTTTTACCATTTGTTTTTAATTGCCGCCGATGAAAACAAAGTTTTCCATAAGCTTCTAAATTCAGGAGGCATACTGTGGCAAAACATAAATTTAGACAACTTTTTCTTCAGTGTGGAATGGCATTAAGTGATGTATAGTGCCACAGGAGTTGTGTATCCAAGGGGAAGCTCGGGGGCTTGCCTTCCTTCCTCTCCCCCCCCCATTCCTCCCCCCACAAATCCCAGCTTTAATTATATTCTGAAAATCATAGGTTTATGCACAAATTTAAGTATATAATTATATTAATTTCTCGTTCTTCAGTTTAGCAAAGTACCTTAACTTCTTAAACACTTAAAAACCACCTTCAATAATATGTGGTTTGTTTTTAATTGTCTGCGGCGTTATTGTGAAGGGTCTGCGCCCCTCACCCCCCATTGCGTCGTTTATGGATCACCTTTTGCAGTTATATCTTGCTCTTGGCAGCCCCGCTCAATATGTTCCTGTGGACGCCACTACCTTGGATCGTGCTAAACAAAGCCTTAAATCATGCTAATTTTTTTATTATCTGGCGTACAGATAAGATACGCATATAGTTTATAGATTTACTGCGGGTAGCAGTAACGACTGTTAGCTCAGTCGATAAAGCAGTCCAACACTTTGTGTATGGTCACTCACAGTTCTACAAGTAGCAGTTGCACAGATTAATTGGACGAGTGAGCGGAGCGAACGGAGTCCTCTATGGCAAGTTTTCGGCACTTCGTTGTATTTATGTGTGTATGTCTGTCTGTGTGTTCGATGCGTAGGGGCCAAACTACTCGTCCGATTTTGCCGAAATTTCACACTAACGTCAAGGACCAATAGATAGACAGCAAAATTTGCAGGAATCCAACCTACAAAAAATTAAAATTAAACAAATTACTACTTTATTTTTTTAAACTTAAAGTTCGATTTGGAAAAAAATACTCTTTCTCACCAATGTTACCACTATGAATGTTTGCAACTGACAAAAATTTCAGTATTTTATCTTGCCCTGCCAACTTACAAAAAATTAATTTCCGCAAAAAATAGAGTTTTGCACAGCTTTACTAAATTGGGTTTGATTTGAGGAACATAAAAGATGGATGCAGAACATATCGAGTCAAACTCGGGTTCATATATATGTATATATATTTCTAACATATATTTTGGAATCTTGGTAGCTTTAATACTTTGGCGTTGGTAATGTGATATATTTTCATTGTTTTGGTGTCGCCCGCATCCACGTGCATAGCGATCAGTGGCAGACAAGTCTCGACACGATGACTCTTGCAGAGCTGCATGCATGCATGCTATGCTGCAGCTGCAAATGTAAATGTGGTACTCGCTCACTCGTCCAACAACGACTTTGGCGTTTTCCTAGTTTATTTCATGCCAAGGTATTTAATTGAACGAGTGAGCGGAGTGAACGGAGTCTATGGCAAGTTTTCGACACTTCGTTGTGTTTATGTGTGTATGTATGTAGTGTGTTCGATGCGCAGGGGTCAAACTACTCATCCGATTTTGACGAAATTTCACACCAACGTCAAGGACCAATAGATAGAGTGCTGTTAACATGGACAGCAAAATTCGCAGGAATCCAACCTACAAAAAATGAAAATTTGCAAAAATTACTACTTTACTTTTTGTAACTTAAAGTTTGCTTTGGAAAAAATATCCTTTCTCAACAATGTTACCAATATGAATGTTAACAACTAGGAAAAAATTCAGAATTATTGCCTACCAACTTACAAAAAATTAATTACTGCAAAAATCTTGATTTGCAGAGCTTTACTAATTGGATTTGATTTGAGGAGCAAAAAAGATGGATGCAGAACATATCGAGTCAAACTCGGGTTCATGTATGGACCTTTCTAACACATATTTTGGAATCTTAGTAGATTTTGGCGTTGGCGATGTGATATGTTTTTATTGTTTTGGTGTCGCCCGCGTCCACGTGCATAGCGATCAGTGGCAGACAAGTCTCGACACGATGACTCATGCAGAGCTGCATTGCATGCTATGCTGCAGCTGCAAATGCAAGTGTGGTACTCGCTCACTCGTCCAACAACGACTTTGGCTTTTCCTAGTTAGAAAATTTGCTCCCTTGTACCAGGGTTGTAGAAGACGGACGGAGGGAGCTTGATCCCAGGCGTCTGTCCCGTCTTATACATTCCTTATACAAGCAAGCAAAGTTTTGACTAACTACGAGAAAATATTAATTGGAAGATTTTTCTCCCTTGTACACCCGGCGTCGGAAGTAAATCAAGTGGTCTGAAGATATCTACCGTTATCGACCTCGCTCGTGAATATTCAATTTATTCTGACGTATTCACAGAGCCATCACTCGATGACGTCATCTAACAGGCCGTGGGAAAACATGGTATAAGACGGAGAGCCAGTGACAGTTTCTATTACCTCATAAGGTACATATGTTTTGACTATTGGAATATATGCGGATTTGTATGAGATTTTACTAAACCCGCGTCTTACGCGCCAACTTGGGGGCGTTTGGGCCTCATTGGGCCCCAAAAAAGGCCAAAAAGGGCCGTCTATTACCTCATAAGGTACATGATGAGACTAAACGCCATTAGATGCGGAAAATTGTCTGGAGTTTGGAACCATAACGTAAGACGCCCTACTTGGGGTCCTTTACCGAACCAGACGCCCCTAAAAAGGGCCCAAAAAGGCCTTCTATTACCTCATAAGGTACATGAGTTTTGTATTTCTACCCCTTTTTGTGATATAGGTCTCTGTTTTATCGGACGAGGTACATACCTACTTGATAATATTGCATATTTTGGATAGGCTATTTACCGCCTCTGGCCGATAATTTGAAAGTTGAAGAAACATGTCTGAAAAGTTTGCTGAATGAAAGAAGGCCTTTAAAATAACAGAAAAAAATTGTGAATTTTTTTGGGCGGGACATAACCTCACTTTTGGAAATTTTATTTAGATTTTTGGACAAAAGTGTAATATACAAGACTCGTTCAAAATTAAATTTTGAGAATCGGTTTTCTGGACATAGTTTCTAAACACCTTTAGCTACAACTTGACTATAGCTAAAATAGTTTTCTGAAAATAACAGTTGGTGTACGAATTTTTTTGTCAAACGGTACAAAACTCGTATTTGTACCGTTTGACAAAAAAATCGTACACCAACTGTTATTTTCAGAAAACTATTTTAGCTATAGTCAAGTTGTAGCTAAAGGTGTTTAGAAACTATGTCCAGAAAACCGATTCTCAAAACTTAATTTTGAACGAGTCTTGTATATCACACTTTTGTCCAAAAATCTAAATGTAATTTCCAAAAGTGAGGTTAGCCCCTATGTCCCGCCCAAAAAAATTCACAATTTTGTTTTCTGTTATTTTAAAGGCCTTCTTTCATTCAGCAAACTTTTCAGAAATGTTTCTTCGACTTTCAAATTATCGGCCAGAGGCGGTACAATAGCCTTAACAAAAATATTGACTCATTGTTCTGCATCGTTACTTTTATCACCTAAATCAGTCAGTAGTATAGTAAATTAAACGGATCAGTCTAAAAGTGTAAGGTTATAAGGATCATGATTTAATTTGTCAATTAATCTTCAATTTACTGATGTATCACAACTATTATTGTAATAAAAAATGTCAGGGATATAATAAGATATTGACATACCTATAACTATTAATATGCAGTAGCCATATGCTGTTAGATTATTTATGTTTACCTACACCCGTTTGTGACATATTATTATTGTGTTACACTATCACTCTTAGTCTTAGTGATGCCTGCAATATCTTCGTCCTCGGAGTCCGCATGATCAATGAGAGTGATTTCAGTTTGGTTAAAATGGCGCGTCAACCGTTACATCATAATGCTCCACTCTAGCCTAGGGGATGTGAGGAGGCAAGACCCGAGCTGGGGGTTTTCACGTCGTCATCATCATCGTATTTGTCATCGTTCGTGTTGTCAATGGACGACTGGTGATGGGCGGAGCTTAAAACGATCGATAGGCCAAGTGTCGAGAGTTGGGATAGATTCTCATTTCCCAAGTTTACGTCTGTTGAACGGCGCAACACTAATCACGCTCTAACTCTTATTCTATTCATTATTTGGGCAAAACTTAAGAGGAATATTATTTAGCAAACATATCATTGCTTATAATAGCGATTATTGCGAAATTTTTGACACAGCCGTTTACTTGTTATAACAATGTACGTATCATACATAAAAAATAATCAAAACGACTATAAACTTTCTCAACTTTAATTGACAAAAAACTACTTATCGGATTTCGACAAGACCTCTTTCAAAAAATTCATCAGACTGTTTAGACAAGAAATAAATTAACTTTCTAGACACAAAGTGCACTGAACGAAAATTTACAGCATGGGTTAATATGCAGCGTGCAGTTTTTCACGGCTCATCCGCACGTCAAAAGTGCGTATTTGTCATAAAAGCACATACACTGCATATGAACCTATGCTATAAAATTTCGTTCAGTGCACTTTTTATCTAGAAAGTTGATTTATTTCTTGTCTAAACAGTCAGATGCATTTTTTGAAGGAGGTCTTGACAAAATCCGGTCAGTAGTTTTTTGTCAATTGAAGTTGAGAAAGTTTATATTCGTTTTAATTATTTTTTATGTATGATGCGTACATTGTAATAACAAGTTAACGGCTGTGTCAAAATATTCGCAATAATCGCTATTATAAGCAATGATATGTTTGTTTGCTAAATAATATTCCTCTTAAGTTTTGTCCAAATAATGAATAGAATAAGAGTTTGAGCGTGATTAGTGTTGCGCCGTTCAACAGACGTAAACTTGGGAAATGAGGATTTATCCCAACTCATTCCGCCATGTTGCCTCGTGACGTCAGGAGGCGGGTAAAATTCTAGTCGTCAATTGTCCTCGTCGGCGGCGCGAGGTCTTCATGGGGGGAGGGGGGATACCCGACAACGACTCTATTTTTATTTATTTTACTATTTATTTATTGTCTATCCTATTCAGTTATAAAAACTGATTTACAAAGGAGGACAACTAAATAAATCTAATTACATAGATGCAGACACAACAATGAACTACATTTAAGTAAATATTTGAAATAGTAATATTACAACAACAATGCATTAAAACACAACATTTTTGGTAACAAATAGAAAGGATATTAAATGCAATTAATGAATGAATCAAATATAAAAAAGGGGGAATGAAAAGAAAAGAAAAAAAGAAAAGGAAAGGAAAAAAGAAGAAAAAAAACATTAAAAAAGAAAAACGAAGAGAAAAAATTA
>JAMZAV010002229.1:0-92918 GCA_024449915.1 Sweltsa coloradensis
ATAAGTAGTAGTAGTAGTAGTAGTAGTAGTAGTAGTAGTAGTAGTAGTAGTAGTAGTAGTAGTAGTAAGTAGTAGTTAGTAGTAGTAGTAGTAGTAGTAGTAGTAGTAGTAGTAGTAGTAGTAGTAGTAGTAGTAGTAGTAGTAGTAGTAGTAGTAGTAGTAGTAGTAGTAGTAGTAGTAGTAGTAGTAGTAGTAGTAGTAGTTTAATAATAGTTTAATTAATTAGTATTATTAGTATATTATCAGTATGTAGATACTTACATATCTACTAGGGAAACGCCAAAGTCGTTGTTAAACGAGTGAGTAAGCCAAGTGTTGAGTACCCGGGAACATTCCCTTTCCTCTCCTATACCTAAGGCTGGATCTAGCCCAGTATGAGGAATGATACCGGGTACTCAACACATGGCTCACTCACTTGTTTAACAACGACTTTGGCGTTTCCCTAGTTATTTAAATTGAACATTTAAAATGCGAATCATGTTATCATCATCATCATCATCATCATCATCATCATGATGGGATCATGTGTGGGCTTTATAGCCCTATGTAGCCCACCTTTAAGTCAATACATATCAAATATCAAATTATTATCAAGTGTATCAGCTATGTCCTGAGTGAACCCTGTTATCTGAGTTTCGCAAGAATAACCCTTACGAAACCCATGTTGTGTACATGATATTCCTCCTTCATCTTCAATAATAGTTTTAATTTTAATATCAATTATCCTCTCCATGATTTTACATACTGAAGACTTAAGACTGACAGGCCTATAATTATCTATTCGGCCCTTTCCCCCACCTTTATAAATTGGAATAACAATAGCTTGTTTCCACTGCTCTGGAAGTTTTCCATTATCTATAGATTTTTTAATTAATTTCTTGAAGTACGGCACTATCCCCCATCCAGCTGTTTTTATAAACACATTACTTATTCCATCAGGTTCAGGCCCTGGAGATTTGTTATTTTTAAGTTTTTTAATTATGCTCATGATATCATTTTCATTTATTACCACCTCACTATCATCCCAATCGTTATTTGTACTTCCATATCCCCCAATACCTTCAGTGTGAAACTTGTTGCCATAGTAATGATTAAGAGCCTTCGCCTTCTCACTGTCCGTTATGTATTCATTTTTATTTTGATCAACTAATGTGGGCAAATCTACATGTCTCTTTTGGCTATTAACTTATTTAAACATACTATTCCAACTTTCTTGACGGTTTTGTTCATTAAACATGCTCTCCATATATTTGTTCTTTGCATCCAACTTCAATTTGTCTAATTACTTCCTTAGTTCCATTAAACTATTATGTTTTAACAGCCTAGAATTTCTCAGTTTATTATGTAGTTTTCTTATTTTTACTTTTAATCTCTCAACTTCTTTGGTGTAAAAAATTGGATCATATGCTATGCCTACAATATTTACTTTATATCTTGGGCTGGCAATGAATCCTACCCCATTTCTTCCTTCTGCATCTCCTGACCACTTCAACTTGTACCCACCTCGTAAATCCTTTTCCCCTTTCCCCATCCACTTTGTCTCACTTAGTCCTAGAAGTTCAATTTTACGTTCAATCATTGTATCGATTAGCTCTTCCATCTTTCCATTAAGCGAGACAATGTTCAATGTACCTATTTTAGTCATCTTCGCTTTCCTGTTCCCTTTAGTTTGCAATCTTTTCAGGTTTCTCATCCTTTTACAGTTCGGTTGGTAATCTTTCGCGTGTTTTAGTGTGGATTCCTCCACACCCACCTTGTCCGAAAAACCTCATGCTTGATTTCTGTTTCGTTCTCTCCAATCTTTTGTAGTGCCAATCGTAGCTCGCTACCCATCTTCATCTCATCTTAAGAGTCAACCGGAGTTTGGCCAGTAGGCCTAAGTTGGTGATAATGGGAGCTTGAAAGAGGCACTGGAGGTGGGATTTCGCAAATGTCACTCAGAATATTCGAAAAATAGCCGTCCAATAGACGGCCGCAGTTGCAATGTACGTCTGTGGCTGCACGATGTACTGCAGAAGCTCCGATACGGTGCGGCGCCGTGAGTCCGGTCTACGGTCCGCGAGGCGCGAAGCTCTATTATCGTTGAGTGACTAATATTAGTCACTCAACGCTATTATTTCACATCGTTCGCAGTCTCGCTCCGTGGACGAGTATTATTACAACAGAGGGTGCTAGGATCTAGGGTGATTGAGTAAATTTTTATGATCAGAAATTCCAAATTGGTTATAAATGTATGTGATGATGAAACAAGTGTATAATTCCTTCCCGACTGAAACTGTGGAATCGAAAACACGGCCCCGTAAGAAGGTATATGTATATTCGAAACGCTGATTTAAGACCACAAGACATACTTAGAGGCATGATTGTTACATAATTTTAATCTACTTATTATTCCCATTTATCGCAATGTTATTATGCGTGGGTACGTGTAACGGTGGCCGTTTTATTGCGCTATAGCTACGTACATAGTATACCCATAATATTAATATGGTTGTGAATACATTTAATCAGGTGATATTTAACTATCTGTGCAAAGCTCCTGATGCCACCATGCACTGATCCATTGATGACTGTATATAACGAATGGGAATTTGAAATGGCTTTCTGAAGAAGTGCTGTTTTTTTATTATTAATTTGACATTTGAATAATCAATACGATTGAAACTCGTCACATTTTTCTTCTATCACGTCCGTTCATAAAAGTACGTATGTTAGTGTACAACAATAGTACCTATCATTGCGTTTATGCTTCGATTTTTGTCTGACTGCATTGAACGGAAGATGTAAATATGCCAGACTATTCTCCGCTTTTGATTATGACATTTGTTCTGTAGGTGGCGGCCTATAAGAAACATAAATTATTTAATATTCGTACAAACGATTTCCATTTATACCTATACATTAAATTCTTCAAATATATTTCTTTTCAAACCTATACCCAATAGCTGTACCCAATGACATCCAATTAATGCACGTATCTACAACGACGGCAATAGGCACGTATGTTAATTAATGAAGTGAAAAATAATTGTGAAAGGAGAGGAACACCAATGTTGTAAGGTGTGTTGAAATTATGAAACGGTAATGATTTCCTTTCGCTTAGTGTATATTGTTATGTTTGCTTACTTGCGTTATTAATATTATTTATTTCTCGGACATTTGAAATAACCTTCCATTATTTTCTCTATTTCAAGAATGCATAATAAATTTTAAAGCAACACCAGTTCTCGCTAATCAAATACGTAACGAAATACATCATTGATACAGAATGAACATTGCTGCCTTCATGTGTTGTGTCAATATTAGATTACTTGCCTTTTTATAATCACATGTTAACCAATTATGATATTTTGATCTATTACCATTGTGTAAATGTTGAAGTAAAAACACAAACTTTCAATTCAGCTTTCGATTTCGAGTCCCGGGTGTGAACCGTTTGCTGTAATGAGCCAATGAGTTCAGAGCTCGAACCAAGTCAAATTTGGATTATAAAAACACTGTATTATTACTCAAATAGAAGCACGCTCTGGCATTATTCCCTTCGGCCTTGCATTGACGTATTATTTTATCTATAAAACACCTCGGAGGTCCGGTATGAATGCGGTAAAGTTGTATAGAAAATTATACTTATTAAAGTGTGGAATGACTCCATCGCCGTGCAAATTGGCAATGTGTATTGGACCACTCGAGGCATGGGGCCGCCGGCAAGGCGGCAAATGCATATTACACGAAAACACGCCTCTCTGTTGTGTCCGTTTGAACAAATTTTCCGAGACCAATATTTCGACTGTCTCCAGCATCTCTGACATAGCATTTGTCGAACCCTGGCATGGCTTGCTTACCGAATACCGTTAGAGGTAAGCTCATGCTAACTCGTGAGACTCTGATTGGAAGGAAACGGTGACAATCCCGTCACCAGCAATCCTAGCTGAAAGTTCATCCGTGAATTCTTGAGCCCTTAGGCGAATGCCGGATGCAAGCCTATTTTATTTTATTTCTAGTGCAAGTGGCGTACAATGTTTTCACTCATATTCATTAACAAATTCTGTAATTAGTCAAATACATACTAAATAGGCTACGTCGTCTCTATAATGCTAAGTTGGTTGATCCGCCCGGAGAGTGGAAAATACTGGATCTAGATATCTTGTGGAGACAATTTTTATTATCTGTTTCATGATAACCCACCATGTACTTCTCAGGGTTAAACAAAATTATACAAACATGTCATTCGTGTGGATGTGTGCGTGTGTCACTACAATGATCTACGAAACACGCGCCATCGAAATATGGATGGTCAATGTAGAATCGAACACAATAATTCAAAACTGGCCTACCTATTTTAAATATGCATATTACACAACTACAATCACTGCGTGAAATGGTCCCCTATCTCGAGCGGAAAATTTATATAGCTTGTTTTATTTTATTAATCCACACAAATATTAAGTTCCATTAAAAAATTCATATACGGCCTAATCAAAAATACAAATGTAGACCGTAGTAATACATTCCGTTAGACTACGTTTTAGCATTGTTTTTTTCCAACGAAATAAATTCGACTCTAAAACATTATATTTGTGACTACACAGGGGTTTGAACCCGGACCTTAGCTGTCCTCGTGCTTGCTCTTCCACTGAGCTTATGCAGCCACCAATTTTAAAACTGCTAATTCGGGGTCTATTTTGGTACATTACATGTACGGACAGCTAGGTCCTCTGGTTCAACCCTGGTGTTATCACTTTTTTAATTTTGTCTAAAGTACTACATAACAGAGGCAACGTCGCCTGACATTAATAAAGCCAAGGTTAAACATCGTATATGCCCAACTCTAGGGTTTAGAGATGGTTTGTATTTGTAGTGATTTGTAATCACCGACTACAAGTGCACCGGCCACCTTAGGCTTACATGTATACATGTTATGTATCTTTAAAGCTCTGACCTAGTTCACGTCTCTGATCATGATGGCGTAGATAAAGGGGGGGGGGGGCCGGGGGGGGGGTTTTTTTTGTTTTTTTTTTTTTTTTTTTTTTTTTTTTTTTTTGTTGTTTTTTTTTTTTTTTTTTTTAAAAAAAAAAAAACAAAAAAAACAAAAAAAACACCCTTCCCCGCCTATTTATTGGAGTTATAAAGGTGTAAAAACACTACATGGTAGTCAGAAGTACTTGAAAAGTGTGAGTAGGCCTACTAAAATACTACTATCAACTTTCCCAAGGTAAAAAAATTCATAATGCCAGGAGGAAGAAGTAACTGAAACTGCAGCAGCGTCATCAACTGGGCCTAGAACAACATACCAGGTCAGTCCACCCGCTTCCTTTGATTTTGCACAGCCATCCATTTGGTTTAAAATGGTCACAGAGAGGGGAAAGAGGTTTAGAAAAGCTTCTGGCCTCCATCTCAAAACAGAGGAAGAACAGGTAGATATGTTTATTTACACAATGGGCGAAGATGCAGATGATATTCTGGCTAGCTTTAAACTTTCAACAGATGATATAAAAAAATATGACATTGTGAAAGCCCAGTTCCATAATAGATTTGAACCTAAAAAAAAACGTAATATATGAAAGGGTGAAATTCTATAGGCGAGTTCCGGCTGAGGGTGAGCCTATGAGTGGTGTTTTGTCACAGACTTACCAGCATGTCCCAGCACTGTGGGTTCAATGAACTCAGGGATGAGTTCATTAGAGACCGCATAGTTGTTGGCATGCGTGATGCTAGACTTAGTGAAGAGCTCCAAATGGATCCAAACTTACACTAGAAAAAGTAGTCGATAGGGCAACTCAGCGGGATTTCAGTACGGGGCCCAACAATGGGTTTAGTGCGACCACCCACAAATGAACAATCGCAGCGGTGAAAACCCGGAAAAGAATAACAAGTAGACCTTGGAATAAGTCTAGTAAAGAGCCCTAAAGATCCTAGGCCTAGGCCTAAAAACTAAGTTTAGTCAAGGCCAGCAGCAGTCCGACAGATGTGAGAGGTGGCGGTAAATCCCCACTGAAATTCTTTCGACGTATGTCCAGCAAAGGTTTGCCACTTGTCACAAATGTGGCAAGAAGAGACACTGGGCACAAGTCTGTCGATCAAAGCATGTGCAGGAGGTAGTAGGCCAAGATAATTCCGATGACGCGTTCATTGGAAAGTTGAGTTAGAGAATTCTAACCCATGGCTTGTCTTTTATGAATGTTCGGGGCACTAGAGTACAATTCAAATTGGATACGGGTGCCGCGTGACAGTTATTCCCAAAAAGTTATTCGAACAAATGAAGGATACTAAACTTAGGCTACGTCTAAGCAACTTTTGGACCTGGACGTCAACCTTTTGCAGGTAATCGGAAAAATACGCTCGGACCTAAAGTGGAAGAAGCAGTCCTCCACCAAGGATATGTTTATCTGTGAAAGCGTGCATGAACCACTCATAGGGCGACCAGCCATTAAAAGCTCTAGGTTTATTTTACCTTAGTACAAAGTCTGTCAACCGCCACCAGCAGCGGAGACCAGCAGAGTCTAAAACCAAATCCCCTGGATAAATACCCTAAGTTACTGAACGGGGTGGGGAAAATGAAACATGAATTTTCAATCTCGCTCCGAGAGGATGCCTCATCATATGGATTAGGTGCCGTTCTTGAGCAAAAAGAGAATGATTCGTGGCGGCCAGTCATGTACGCGTCAAGAAGTTTGACTCCTACAGAGGGAAGATGGGCCCAAATAGAAAAAAGAAGACACTCGGCATCACATATGCTTTTTGAACGTTTCTACGAGTACATCATCGGGATGAAGTTCCAAATAAACACGGATCATAAGGGCCCCTCATCACGCTATTTGGATCTAAGCCAATAGCAGAAATGACTCCTAGACTTCAAAGGCTCAGAATGAGAATGCTTAGGTTCGATTACGACATCAAGTATATACCAGGCAAAGAAATGTACACTGCCGATGCTCTCTCCAGAGACCCGATACGTGGTATAATGAACAACGAAGAAAAATGTTTCTAGAAGAAGCAGTCGAAGCCTATGTTCACAGCATCATAGCTAGCTTGCCTGCTACAGACTCGAAGATCGAAGAGATTAGAGTGCAGCAAGAAGCAGACCAATACTTGTGTAACCTTGAAAGGTTTCATAACTGATAATTGGCCGAACCAGGCAAGAAAGAATCCTCAATTTTCGCAGTACGCAAAATACAGGATGAATTAGTGATTGCGGATGACCTAATCTTGAAAGGAAATCGATTACTAATTCCAGTCAGCATGCGCCAAGAGATTCTAACAAGACTATGCGGGACATTTGGGGGTGTCCAAAAAGTCGTCGCAGAGCGAGGGAGTCTGTATGGTGGCCCCAAACCCTAAATTGAAGACCTTCAGACACTGATATCTAAGTGCAAGACCTGTATTGAACACAGAAGCAACCCCCGTGGAAAACCCCCGATCAGTACAGTGTTACCTTTAAAAGGGCCGTGGATGTGTGTTGGAGCTGATATTCTCACTATTGAAGGAGTAACTACCCCACAGTAGAAGACTATTTCTCACGATATCCGGAGGTGATCTTACTTCAGAACATGACTTCAATGCACATCATAAAAAAGGGTTAAAGGGATATTTGCACGATTTGGTATACCCAAGATCCTCCGTGCAGATAATGGAAGTCAATTTGATTGTAAAGAATTCCGGAGAATTTGGAAACAATATGGATTTACACTGACAACAAGCAGCCCAAGATACGCAAAAAGCAACGGGTTCGCCGAAGCCAGCGTAAAGTCGGTGAAAATGATTCTGCAGAAGAGCAAGGTAGAGGATCCTAACTTGGCCTTTCTTGCATATCGCACATCACGCTAGAGTCGGGATTTCAGTCCATCCGAATTACTTTTCGGGCGGAAATTAAGAACAAACATCCAAACACATCCATCATCTCTGGAGCCAAAATGGCCGGACTTAAAGAAATTTCGAGAGAAAGATAGGGAGCTGAAAGAGAGACAAAAGAAAAATCATGACTCTCGGCATAAAGCATTTGAGCTTCCTGAACTACAACAAGGAGAAGAAGTGTGGATAACAGACCTAAAAAGATATGGGAAAGTCATCAAAAAGACAGAAAAACCTCGATCCTACCTCCTGAAATTGCAGGAAGAGGGTTTTACGACGAAAACCGGTTCCACCTAATCCCAACAGGGAAAATCCACAGCCCAGAGCAAATGCCCTATCCATTCATTCCTCCTTACAGCAATTCTCAGGACAATTCCTTATCCCTTCCTAGTTCTAACCAACCTCCAGTTGCTGTTTCTAGACAGTCACTTGACAGTACAACTGGACCTACAAATGGACCCTCGGGGTTACCAGGGGAGCCACCCGAGCAGCCCGTGTCTCCAGAAAGAGTTTGGCCCCCGCCCAGACGGAAGTTGGAAGCCAGACGGAAAAGACCACTCGTTCCGGCAGGAGGGTCAAGCCAACACAGAAGATGAACCTATGAGTTATTTCTGTTTTCACATTAAATTAGATTTATTATAATCTTTGCATTTCCTACCTTTAAATTTAAATTGAGTATATTTAAATTAGGTTTTAATATTCCTTACTTACCTTAATTAAGTTTAGTACTCTATGTTTAAATTAGATTTATTATATTTCTTTGCATTATCTTAAACAAGTAGAGTACGTTCTTTGCATGGTTAGAAAAAAAAGTTAGAAGGTTTTTAAAAGTTGAGTTACCTCATTCTCTATTTTATGTTATTCTCATAATACTAAAGAGATCTAAGAATCTTCTTATTAAAAAAGAAAGGGAGATGTAGTGATTTGTAATCACCGCCTAAAGTGCACCGCCACCTTAGGCTTACATTGTATCAACATGTATGTATCTTTAGAAGGCTCTGACCTATTTCCTTTCTGATCATGTTTGGGCGAAAATAAAGCGGTTGTAAAAAAACCTTCCCCGCCTGTTAGGGGGAGTTATAAAGGTGTAAAAACACTACAGTTTTTCTCTAGTTTTTTTCAGTGCTGCTCTAAAAAAGGGTAAAAAAACAGCCCAAGAATTAGACAGTTTAAATTGGTGGCTCCCAAAAAGCCCCTTGGGTTAAACAACCCCGGAAAACAGCAAAGGGCCCCGGGGCCCGGGTTCAAACCCCCGGTGTAGCCCATTTTTTAATTTCTGTCTAAAGTACTAACATAACGCGCCCATAGTCCCCTACTAAAAAGCCAAGGTTAAAGATTAAAAAAAACCATCGACCCAAGTAAAATATTTTTTACCCCAACCCCACGAAATTTCTTACAATTCCGTATTCTTTTTAAAAAACCTCCATGTGGGGAAATTTTTTTTTTCAACTTTAACCCCTACACCCCTAACCCCACACTTCTTATAGCTTATTTTTCATGGGAGACACACACTTTCAAAGTATGTAACAAAGCACAGAGCCCACGAAAAAAAAAACGAATGAAAAAAAAACCGGGTTTTTGCCTTTTATCTCGATGTGCAAAATTTTGCGTTTTTTAAAAGGGTCACTGCATGTTCGAAAGAATAAACCCGTCTGGTGCCGCTTGACACTGGAAATTTTAAAGACCCCGGGGGCTGGTCATCGGCCTACAGTTGTGAAAAGTTGCACAAAAAAAATACCCAGTATGGGGATTGATGCGTAATTTAATAAATCTTCAAATATAATAGGTAATGGGCCCAGATAACTTATCCAGAAAAAAGGGGGAAAATACGTTTTTAAATTTCGTTTATATTTTTGGAAACACAGTTGTTTTTTTAAATTTTTTTTGGGCATAACTATTTAATTCCTTTTTCCTTCCAGAAGGGGTTAGAGTTAGAGAGAGTAAAGAATTTTTCATAACATCGGGGGTGCAAGTGAACCAAAGGCAAAATTCACATAAGAGCGTTTTGGTTTTTTCTTGATGTCCAGAAATTTATTTATAGTTGGGGGACTATGACGCTGTTATGATGGGAAATCTTACATAAAACTTTTAAATTTAAAAAAAAGGTGCCCCACCGGGATTGAACCCCAAAATCTGATGTCTGGGCAGATCCCTTCCCCCTTTTTTATTATTAATTTTTTTAACTTCAAAAAAAAATGGCCCCGTGCCGTGGTTGAAAAAAAAAATTTATAATTTCATCAAAAAAAAATTTAATTTTCAAGAAAATAGCCAACAATAAAGCCACTTTTTTTACGACTTATCTAAATCTTTTAAATTTTACAGCCGTGGGTTTAATCCCCCGGTTGGGAACACTTTTTTTAAAAAACCCTAATAAATATACAATTTTAAATTTAAAATTTCCCAAAAAAAGTCGAAAAAAAAATAAATGTTTTAGATTTTTTTATTATCATCATGGAAAGTGTTTTCCGCGTGCTTAACCCTTTTTTTTTTCCTATTAGAGGTGTTTATGTTCGTACCCAAACAAATGGGCTTGTTGCCATAAACCCTCCTCCCCCCCCCACCCCCACTTCCGCCTCAACTTCATATTAGTACATCACACGCTTTCAAAAGGCGATACACTAAAAATTATCTTACTTCAATTCACGTGCAGTAAATTTGAAAGACTCAGAGATGCATAAATGTAATAACGCGCCGTGGCTGGATGTATTAATAATTGTTTCATTCTGTTGTGAAATAATAACAAAATTGTCCCGACTGGGGATCGAACCCAAAACATACTGGTCCCTGTACATATAATAAATTGATATTTGGGATGCTCCGGTATCGAACAATTGTCTGTAAGAGTGCAATAAACATTGACGCCAAGCATAGCATTCTATAGCCCAGATCTTATGCATAATGATTCAAATGGTGTCCTGCAGTAGTTCACGAGCAAAGTCATGCAGCCAATCAGAACAACTTTTCAACAAAATTACATGACCTGTCACTCAAAGTGGTGAAAAAGCTTCGTATCGCTAGGTTGCGCCACTTGCTGGAGTCAAAAAAGCCTAAAATAGCGCCGAAACATGCTTTCGTACTTCCATTGTACAGCGGACACCCCTTGTTCAAAAATTCTCAGATTTTTAGGAATGCTAGTTGAAGGTGTATATTTACACGTGTGTTGCGTACTTTTTCCAAAAAGTGCTTGGTTACGCCTAAAAAAAATCGCGAAAAACAGGTAAATGTTAAAATATTCCCCAAAAGTTAACAAATTTTATTTAAAAAACAAGGACAATTTTGGAAAAAAGTACTCAACACACGTTCATTGGACGTCTTTACTGAGTAGAATAAAAAAAAAATTATAAAGATATCTCAATTGTGTCGTTAGATACGATGGAAGTACGAAACCACTGCAACACACCGAAATAATACAGGGTCCAGTAGAGCCTTAATACCTGCCTGATCCCCATCGGTGTGAAAACCTACTGTTTACAAAATTCACTCCATTCACATTTGCCCACTTTTCCAGGTGATTATCTAGGGCGACGGTCTTCGCCCGGCAGACAAGCGCATGCGACTGCTTAGACGACACGAACTCCAGCCCTGTATACAGCTACCATAGTTGGGGGGTTTTCAGCTATCTGCACACGCCGCCCCGAAAGAGTTACAATCTTGAAACTCGGTATATGACCTGGTATGTGGTCCATGACATACCAAAAAAAAAATCAACCCGATCCGACAACTCGTTCTGTGTTAAAAAAGGCTCTCAACATCGTCAAATTCCTTTCGGCTGGCTGGTGGGTGGGTGGGTGGGTAGGTGGGTGGGTGGCTGGTTAGTTCTCTGCGGAGATTAATTTAGCCTACAGAGAAAACGGTAAATCTTAGAACTATGAAACTTGAACACTACTTCAGACGCAGTGACTTTTGCTTTCAAAACCAAAATCGGGTAACAGGGACCAGAGAAAATAAAAATTTGGATGATAATCAAAACGCGTAATTACCAAGGCGTGGTAATTTGTACAAACTTAAAATTAAACATGCTATTAACCATTATAAATATCTTGCGTCCAAAACAAAAGGGGCTAAATTTGGGGATGACCATGGGCCCAAAAATGACAAAAAACATATCTGAACTTTAAGAAATGAATCATTCAAAGAAAACGCTACAACTGAGATGTTTCAAACGTGGAATACATTTTAATATCTCTCATTCTTTATCACTTTTGAATATGGAAAGCAAAATTGGGTAACGGGTACCGGAGAAAATCAAAATTATGAAAAGTAGGTAATTCCGTACTCTTATGAATAATACGCTATACTGAGAAAACGGTTCATCTTAGAACTTTGAAACTTGGGCCACACTCAGATGTACCTCATATAACCAAAACCGGGCAATTGGGACCGGGGAAAATCAAAATCAAAATCAAAACGCGTAATTACTCAGGCGTAGTAATTTGTACAAGCTTGAAGTTAAACATGCTCTTAACCATTAAAAATATCTAGTGCTTAAAACACAAGGGGTATCTTTGGGGGGACCGTGGGCCCAAAAATGTCAAAAAACAACTTTGAACTTAACAAATTTAATCATTCAAAGTCCATCATTCACACCTTGATAGCAAACGAACAACAAAAAGATGTAATATCCAACCAAATACAAAAGTTTGTAAAAAAAAAGGCAACCAAGCTCTCCTTCAAAAGTCTTCGGCTGTGAATGCTGTGAGATATAGAAGTTGAGCCAAGCTTTTTATTCTTTCTCCATAGTTTCGCTTTGAAAATAAGTAAGATCATTTTGCCTGTTGACGAGCGCCAAGCCAACGATTTTTGTGGTAAAAAAGTAAAATTTTTAAACTCGAAATCATAAAAAAAATTCTTGGCCATGAACCAAATTCAATGGCCAAGCCATTTTTTATGATTTCGAGTTTAAAAATTTTACTTTTTTACCACAAAAATCGTTGGCTTGGCGCTCGTCAACAGGCGAAATGATCTTACTTATTTTCAAAGCGAAACTAGGGAGAAAGAATAAAAAGCTTGGCTCAACTTCTATATCTCACAGCATTCACAGCCGAAGACTTTTGAAGGAGAGCTTCGCTGCCGTTTTTTTTTTTTTTTTTTACAAATTTTTGTATTTGGTTGGATTAACTAAACAGCTCTCTCTTCCTAGAATCCCATGCACTACTACTATGGTATATCTTCCATATGTCTCCCTCACCAACTTTACCACATTTATGTTTATTTTATGTATATTACAATATATATTTTGTCAATGCATTTTTTTCTTTATATAGGTGAAAAATGCTTTTGATTAATACCAAACATGACTTATTTATTGACACTTTGAAATTCGTATCATAAAATTAACTAATTAATTTTAATTAATTAATGAATTAATAGGTAAAAAGACTCCATCGTGGAGCCATCAATTTTTTAATTCCCTACGTCAAATTAGTAACTATGCGAATTTTCATACTAGTATCACTATTTGCAATATTGTTGGGATTAGGAACCGCACTATAAAGGGGATTGTTGTGAAAGCAGATTAATTCATTTTAAGGAAGCGACGACTTAACATCAACAATCAAAAACCATGATATGAACTTGCTACAACTGCTCAAGAGATGCAGAGACAAGGGTGTAAAACTAAACACGCAACAGTTTAGGTTCAAGCAGGAGAGTGTCGATTACATGGGCCACGTACTGACGAGTGTGTCTGAATCTGAAGCCTGATCCTTCAAAATTGGCAGACATTCGGCACGTTCCCAATCCCACAAACATCAAAGGAAGACAAACTTTCTTAGGATTCGTCACATATCTAAGCAAATTCATACCTCGAGTCGAGCCTCGCCTAACCAATATCTCCGAACCCCTGAGAAAAAAATGTAATAACGAAATGATTTGTACATGTAGACATCAATTTGAAGATGAAGCTTGGAAGTTAACCAAACAAACTTCTACAACTTTGAGATACTTTGATTCAACTAAACCAATAATCATACAATGCCATACAAGCAGTATAGGACTAGGAGCAGCACTAATGCAAGAAGATCAACCAGTAGCATTTGCTCCGACAAAGTTAACGCAAACGGAGTAACGGTATGGTCAATTCGAAACGTGAGATGTTATCGATTGTGATATAGGTTGTGAGAGATTTTCTTAGTATTTGGTTGCCTACAATAACTTCACAGTCGAAACGGACCATAAACCTATTGAAATTATGTTGAAGAATCCACTCCCAGCTGCACTTGTTAGACTTCAGTGGATGATTGTGCGGCGTGAACGATTCCAGCTGAAAATCAAATACCGTAAGGCGTAAAGAATCAGAATTGCTACTTGCCGACTAATTGTCACGGGCTCCTTCGGACCCACCCAAGAACTACAGTAAAGCTTGCGATGCTGGAGAAGTGTACCATGTTCGAAAAGAGGCAATAATGCGAGATATAGCAGCAATACGCAGTTTACTCGCATGTTAGCGATAGTACACGACTCAAACCAATCAAGGCAGCAGCCAAACAAGACCCTCCTTGTCTGCATGATAAAAGAGATCTTCCGGAAAACTTACTGGCTTACTACTTCCTTACGGATTGTGCAAGGTCAACGAGATTTAACAATTTCACTTGAATTTATTTACTTCTCCAAATTCCTTGAGAATAGCCATTTATACAGGAATTAGTCGCACAAAGAGCCTTTAAAACGTCCGAGAAATTCTAGCGATCCCGGTGGATAGCATTAAAGCGAACAGACTTCACCACAAGTTATCCGGCACACTGATCTCTGACAATGCAGTAGGCCCAGTTTTAGTACGGTATTACGAATATTAGGGAGAGACAGGTATGCTTACTTTACGGTTTGCAAGCCAGTCGTTGTCGGCCACATGTAGCGATATAGGGGTGGTGATTCTCGTCAAGTTGTAATCTGGTGGCGTCGGCTGGCCATACGCCTTTTGGTTCCCCTTGGTTCCGTAGTCGTATTGTTGGAACTTACCTGGAAACACAAGCAATTAGCGAAAATCATTTTTGATAGAATTGGTTTCCATTGCAGAATAGATTTGAATTGTTTATTTTACATCGTGAATTATGCTTACAAAGAATCAGGGGTGGTACAGAACATTCACCTCACCACTATCACCCTAGATCATGCAGCATAACTTCTAACTACTTAGTAATAGGCCTATTAGTTTCGAACACAACAAGAGCTGGGACAAAACTCAAGCGTTGCAAGTAGGTAAGTAAGTAATTTTAAACTATTTGACTGATACAGAGTAAAAGTATAACACTTCTGCATATTCTCTAAATAGAGAGATACGTGGAGTGAAATGAATAAGGTTGTTCTAAGATTGTTTAACAAAGTGTGACATCCCAAAATGGGTACATTCAATGCCAACCTTCGAAGTACATATTTGCATAATAAAATGTATTTCTTCGTTATAATATGTTTCAACAGTAACTAGTATTAATTAAATATCATTTGAACACAGGTAGATCAGGGAACGATGAAAATTCATATGAATTTTCATTTTTCAACAGTTTTCAACAGTTTAATAATCAATCAAGACTTTGTTTTTCTCGTTGGAATCGAAGCAAAGGTCTCAGCGATCTTAAAAAAATCTTTTAACTGGATGAATAGAAATTGAGTGACATCCGCGACAAATGTCTGGGTTTGGACAACAAATGTCATGTTTTGCAAGTAGCGAAACGCCAGTGAGTCGGGAGATTAGCGTGCCTGACTGCATTCACGACACGAAAACTAAGATGGCATCTCAGTTCTACGGAGGAGAGGCACTCAAAAATCTAGGTCAATGCGATCTAAACTACGATTCGACCAATAGGGTGACATTGACCAAAAGGACCATAAGTCCATAGTTAAAAATATAGCAAGACAGAATCTTCTCAAGTCGATATGCCCTATAAGAAGAAGTGATTACCGAGAACTCAAAGAGGGGCGCAAAATAACCACGTGACACCGGAAAATGTGAGGGTGCACGCTGGTTCTCGCGAGGCAGTCGTGGTTTGGTTGGACGGACGACCGCTTGACCTGTGTGGTCGGTTTAGAGTCGTGTTAGGAACTCGAAGTGTCGAGTTATGATATGGTTGACCTGTGTGGTCGTTTAGAAGTTGTTAAAATTGCTTGTTGTTTCGAGTGTGCGTGAAAATAAGAAATATTGCTGTTTTCTTAATTTCATTCGGTTATTAAGTGTTTGTGAGTAATTCTTACCAGTACAGAGAAAAATAAGCTGTTTGAGTAATCACAGTTTATCTACGTTTCTTTTTCAAGTAAAGTTCTACGTCAAAGTGTATTAATGGTTCAAAAAGTGTCAATGCTAACATTTTTTTAATGTTACTCAGAATTGGAAAATCATTGTTATAGCCTAGTTCCACGCGGTATGAGACCTCAATGTTAATCGTTGAAAGTGCGCCGATTTCGTGTTAAAAGCGGGCAACATGACTTTTCTTGTAGGTAATTTTACGCTGAATTCGAAAACCAATGTTGCCCAACAGTGACTTAAAAACTTCAACCCTTAAATCCCATTTCTTTGGGCAAATGTGTCGAATTTGTAGACATTTAGGTTATCCTTGTTGGTGAACGTAATTTTGAAGATAAAAATGATTTAAAAATTGATTTTTGTCACAAATAAAATGTCTGAGGGTATGGCTAGTCCAAAATTTGAGCTAAACTGGTTAAACTGGTTTGAAATTAAGTTCAAACACAAAGAATAGCTGATATGTAGGGCGTTTTATTAACAGTTTACACTGTACAGCATAGCATTGATGAGATAGGCTGTTGATACTCGCTGAGCAGTTAACGTACACTCAAGAATGCAAAACATGTACACGAATTTAGAGATTGCTGCCTTACTTTTGTGAAAATAAAATTTCCTGTTTTGTGATTGTAGATTTGGAAAGTTTTGTAATTTTGTACATTTGGTAATAATTTGATATTTATGTAAATTTGGTGAATTTGTTAAATTTTTAAATTTATCATTTTGTTAATTTGTAAATAGAGTATTTTGAATTTGTGAAATCTGTAAATTTAACATTTTGTTAATTTGTAAATTTGGTATTGAAAATTAATATTTTTGTATATTGTTATGTGTTGTATTTAAATAGCTTTATTTGCTAAATAAAGATTGATAATGATAATAAAGCTGAATAAGATGCAATCGAAAAATCAAAAATTCCTTAAAAGCTTTTCGTGTGGGAGAATTTTTAATACTAGTTGGTGATAATTACTCTCGGACTCTCGCCGCTACTAGTCCGGGGACTATCCACAAATTTGAGGCCGAACCTATAGGACAAATTGCAACAGAAACGAATTTGGTATCATTGGATTTAAAAAAAAACACTTACTAACCCATAAAGAATCCCCTAAAATCCCCATATGGTGGGTGGGTCTAATCATCCCCTAAATGACAATGTAATAAAATTTAATTTAAAAAAATGTACTTTTAAAACTTAGTAAGCATGGTATGTAATCAAAGATTATTTAAGGGTCTTCTAAATAAAAAATATTTCAATTGTTCAAAATTAATTTTGTGGTCAGCAGAGGTCAATGAAGGTCAAACTTTGTATTTTTCAGTATAATTGTTAAACGTTTTTTCTTTTGGCACAATAATGTTTGAGGGTTGTCTTATTGTTGTAAATGTTTAGTAAATAGGCCATACTTGATAAGGTATAAGTCAATCATTGCAGAAAAAGGTTATTATTTCAATCTGTAGGGCCATGAACCTTCGAGCATGTTGTCAAAAATCTGTTTACTTACGTTTAAGCGCACAACACTCATGTATGTAATAATATTATTCGCCGATAGAGGTTTCTCACGTAGTTCGCATCGTAGCTACAAATTGGTATGGACCTTGATCAAAACCCACACATTAAAATCCTTACTGAAGGTTTTGTCATGGATTTCATATATTCGACAGAATTTTAGATAAATACTAAAAATATAGTCATTGGATTTGTTATTTCAACCAAATTCCCATAATATAAGTAGTAGGTAATGAGGTTGTCTACTAGAAGATTTTATTTCACAAAACCTATTACCTAAGTACCCGCTATAGGTCGCTGTACACTCAGGTACCTCGAAAAAAAAAACACGATTTTGGCGTTTTAAAGGTGTTTCCAAGCCGCCATGAAACGTGAAATGAACTTTAAATACGTCATAATAATCAGATCATAATCATAATCAGAGCTATTTAGGTACCTGACAACTCATACCAATTTTGGTTGGGATGAGAACATTCTTTCAGAGTTAAAAATGGGATGCAAAATTATCAAAATCACTTTCTGTAACTCCTCTGCTAGGCGCCTAATTCTCTGCAAGGCGATTATGTAGACCTATGGTGTAGCATAACAAAATCCATATCAATTGGCTTTCGATTAAACGTCGTGTTCCTCCATATTTTATTGTGAGAAGCTGTTTTGACAATGATAAATGATAATACTTCAGCCTCTGAGCCGTGTAATAAAGCCAAAACAGCTTAAAAAAAATGAGTAATCGAAGTTTGATGACGCAGCTTGTATATTTTGGGCAAATTAATGCCAATGAAAGTTTAATCGAAGTTCAGACGTGAGGTATGAGTAGTAGCATATTAAATGATTCCAAAATGCAGCCTGTAATGAGCTACGACTCTGTGGTTTCATAGACCTAATGGCAGACAAAGCAAAATACCACCTCAAATTATATGGAAATCTTATCTGGAAATTAACAAATCCATCTCAGCGTGGTTGTTTCCAGTTCAAATAAATTGAGAAACCACGTGATATGTTTACTTTTCTTTCGTCTCGAAGTACAGAAGAACAATTATATAATAAATATGGCGACAATGCAATGGCATGGCTGGTAAGTAAGTTGCACTTACGATGAAAGATTCAACCATTATATTTGTCTCAGGATTTTGCGTGGAAAAATCCACTCATTTCTTCAAAGAATAAGAAATATCTTTGAAATAGAATCAAAACGGAGATGAAAAATATATATATTAATTTATTTGTACCGTCAACAAATGGGTGACGATTGTGGTTGTGAAACGTATATAATGCCAAAGAAACGAGTGGGGACAAAAATTAATGACACGACGAGATCCCAACGAAAGGTCCATCATGCACTAGCAGTTCAGTCAGCCCGATAATGTCAAATGGTCAAAGATAGGAGGCATGAGATGACTAAAAACTTCTAAACGCAGGTCACTTGAAATAAGTGAAATAGCATTGGATGCATTCCAAAATCAGTCAACACATGCATTCATTCACCTATTAATAGGAGGTTCAGAAAATGAGTCAATCGCAAATATATTTACTCTGTGTCAAGATGTAGTGTTTGCGTTAACTTAAGGTGAAGTTTAGACACCTAGGCATGTGGGCTTAGGTTGTACCGGTATTCTCCACCAAGAAACACATTCTAAGCAACTTGTAATTAATTTCTTTTGCGACGCAGGAAACATCATTTGTTACAAAGACATTATAGGAATTGACTATGAACTGGCAATGATGCCATTCAAGTTCAACATGTCGATGAAGCCACAGGGGCTGTGATGTCTAACATCTAACATAAGGCAAATTCGTGTATTTCTCTGCATACAACATAGACTTCATTTGTAGTGGGGTGAGCGTTAACTATTTTAATGCACAAAATGGCTAAATGGCAACGGATGGGGTGTGGGGTTCGTGTCACTTTGAGCCTTTGGATTACATTCAAGTAGGTAAATACACGGGTAAATTTTGGAGGCGTATCGAGACTTCCAATGTAAATTATTTATATTGAACAGACTAAAATCAATAAGATCATGTACTAAGTTAAAAATCAAATTCTCACAAAAGTTAAGAAAATAACGTTAAAAGGTTTTTAAAAAGTTGCATGCAAATTTAGACATACAATTTTTTGCGGGGATGTGTAGGCGGTGGAGGCAACGAGGAGGAAAACAATTGTTTTTAGGTTAAGCACACCGAAGTTAGTAAGATCAACTTTAAGTTGCAAATGTTTGTAAACTTAAAATTTTTGTTGTGGTAAGGGGGCCGGGGGTAGGGGTAGTGGGGTGATTAAATTCTTCGAATGTCCGGGCAACATGTTTTTTTTTGTTTCAGCACACCAAAGTTAGTCAAATCACGTTCAAGTACAAACAAAAATGTATATCAAACTTTTGTTGTTAGGGGGGGGGGGAGGGGGTAAAGGGGGGGTTAGAGAAATCGGACGTCTGAGCAACATGGATTTTCGGTTTAAGCACACTAAAGTTAGTAAGATCGCGTTCTAAGTGCGAGTAAATGAATAAATTTGTCAAACTTTTGATTTTTTTTCGGGGGGTAATGGGGGGTTTAGAGCCATCGGACGTTTGGGCAACATGGTTTTTCGGTTTAAGCACACCAAAGTTAGTAAGATCACGTTATAAGTTTGCTTTTAACACCCTTTCGGCTAAACCACATGTTTGAACCAGGCTATTAGTTCGATAACGCGAGAGACTGGTTGAAGAGAGCTAATCTCCACAAACGTGTATTTCCGTGAGGGTGTGTTGTGTTTTCGCGATCGAACGGTCATCTACAAGACTGTGTTCAGACTTTATTTATATTTTCGCGGCAAACTATCGAAAAGTTACTTTGTAACATGTGCGACCTTTATTAGCAATGCTAGTGACTTTGCCTATTTTAGTACCTTTATTTACCACTAGACGTCGCTCACTGCTCTATTTGAGCACCACCACCCTGACACAAGCTTGTGATTAGATCGCGGAGAGACGAGATCATAAGGCCAGTTCGTTGGACCCAAGGTCTGCTGGATCTCCGTCTAGCGGAGGGGCGTCTCTAACTCTCTAACCTAGTGGCCACACGAGCGAGTTAGACGAGCCTCCGCCAGGTGGCGTAGATGAAGTAGACCTTGAACCTAGTGGCCACACGAGCGAGTTAGACGAGCCTCCGCCAGGTGGCGGAGATGTAGTAGACCTTGGTTGGACCTGCTCTAACTGCTCAGATCTGCTCG
Organism: Sweltsa coloradensis; assembly: GCA_024449915.1. Lineage (NCBI taxonomy): Eukaryota > Metazoa > Arthropoda > Insecta > Plecoptera > Chloroperlidae > Sweltsa > Sweltsa coloradensis. Next base: position 20,788 of record JAMZAV010002229.1, read on the forward strand.
GATAACGAAATAGCCGTTCGTTTCACGAGATCACTTTCTCGAATTGCGTTGTTTAGACTCGAGCAAAATTGATCTAGAGCAGAAAGATCATGATTTTCGTGATCTGACGTTTTAGGAGGAGCGAGTTAGAGCAAGTTAGAGCAACTTTGATTTAATAGCGAATTACGCGTGTTATTTAAATAAAAATGGCTTCCTCGTTTGCTGGATGTGTGAATAATATTTTGCCAATAAATGCGAACGAATTTTTTCTTTTTGGATTGATATTTTTTTTTAGAGCAAATTAGAGTCGATTTTCGCCCCAAAATGAGTTCGTCTCAAAACACAAGAGTAATGTGATCTAACTTCCTCGAGCGTGGGTGTGGCCTAAATTCAACCTACTCTAAAGTGATCTTAGAGCAAAGTCGAGCAGGTCCAACGAACAGACCTATAGTGGCTTGGAACTCGGAACTAAACAGTTGTTGGTCTAACATTTCTAGTAATTCGGGGCGTACGGCCGTCTTCTGTTCGTTCGGATCGCCCCAGAGGATTTGCTTGCTATGCAACCTCGTAATATTGTTTAATCTTGCTGTTATTTAAGTTTTGTTTCTTTCAATATATTCTACATTTGTTTGGTGAAAATCAAGCTATACATTTCTTTATTTTAACCTGAAACTTTCCCAGTCGGGTCAAAATGCCCTTGACTCGACATCACATAATTGGTGAACCCGACGTGATGTGATTCAACACGTATTGCAACGGTTTCAAGCTCTAGGCCCTACGTGTAATTCAAGCGATACGGTAAGCCTACAAACTTACTATCAAGCATTCCAAGCCAATTCTCAAGCAAATTCAAGCAAGGCCTACTCTAGGCCTAGAATATACGCCGACGCCTAGCTGTCTTTGACACATAATTGGTATCGTGACCCCGATCTCGCCAAGCCTAGGCTCACGTCAAGCTATCATCGCACCTAGACTTCAGACGTCGTGGATGAACGATTTAGAGCCCAGCAGTCCCAGAATTTAGCCAATTCCACGCCGCCCCAACCCTAGGCCTAGGGCTAAGCGTCTAGCACTCAACCTTGGACCCGGAATGCAGGCAGTTGTTGCCTGACCCAGTGACCTACTGTACATCACCTTCATCAAGGTTAGTGTACAAGTGAAGTTCCTTTCGGCCTAGTTTCTGTCTCGCAAGACCTACCTTTTTTTTCATTATTCCAAGCCTTATTTATTCCTAAACTTTCAGCCAATCATCGTCTTGTTCACGTTATTATTCGTGTTGTATTAGAGTATTGCCTATCATACGTTTTTGTACCATGGCCGACGCAGCCAAGGTCATCAAGGCACTTGTCAAGCAGCATGGCCACGTCAAGGCCCGTTTTACTCGACAGTCGACATAAGACATTCGTTGACGAGTTTGATGACTCGTCAAAACCGCATTCGCTTTTGTCCGTTTTTGACGATTGACGACTGCTGGTCCGAATTCGAACGTATACAAACACAGTTGGAAGAATTTCTAGCTGACAGTGATTCATACGATGAGCTGGTAAATGAATGAACCGTGTTTGAAGAAAAATATGTCTTCTCAATCTCCACAAAGTCCTGGTTATGACTCATCTCAATCGATTCCATCACAGAAAACTAATAACATAAGACTCCCAACAATTGAATTACCACATTCAGTAGGTCATAGGAGGAATGGCAACAATACTAGGAAAACGCTTAAGTCCCGCCGCGTTGTTGGATGAGCGTAATTGGTGCATTGAGCTGCCATGTGTTACGCGGATTTTCTGTTCTTCTGAGAAAAAATTATTACTTAGTCGAAGAATTTTTTTAATTAAATTAAATAAAATAAAAAATTAACTTAATTTTTTTAATAAATCGTAATTTAAAAAAATTAAAAAATCGTAAAATTGCAATTTCCAGAAGTAAAAATTATTCGATTGCGATCAAATTTAACACGAGTATATTTATTCATGAAATTAAGGTTCTGTGAAAAAATCATTACAATAGGATAAAGCATGTAGGTGTTTTTAAAAAAGAAAAAACCCGTAAAATTTCGATTTTCATGAGAAATAATTTTTCAATTACGCTCAAATTTCACACGAATATCTTAATTCATAAAATTAAGGTTCTGTGGAAAAATCATTACAATCGGATAAAGCGTGTAGGTGTTATAAGTCGAAGAAATTTTTAAAAAATCGAAAAAAATCGTAAAATTGCGTTTTTTATAAGAAAAAATTTCCCGATTGCGCTCAAAAACGTGGCAGTTCTAAGTTCAGAGATTTCGAAGGCCTCCATAAAATTTCATCGCAATCAAAGTATCGGTTTAGCCGGAATCGTGTTAACAAACACAAAAATACAAAAAAAAAAAAAAACATTCCGGATTTTTTTCTCCAGTGTAGTGAAATGGAATCTTCGCTTCGCTCGCTACGCTCGCTACGCTCATCCAATTATTATTTTATGTAAATCAATCCAGAAAATACAAAATCCATCACAGCGGGGTATCGAACCCCGGTCTCCCGATTGCCGGTCGAGTGCTTTACCCCTAAGCTACCGGACGGTTAACTTCATAACATGGATTGTTGGTGCATTCTAGATCTGAATAGATTGGAACAGTACTGCAACGATTCTGCTGCCTTTGAACTGACCATCTAAACACGATTTGGAAATTTCTCGATTTGGAAAGTCGGGAAACACTCTCGTAGGTGCAATTGTTATTTCTCAATTGTTGGATGAGCGAAGCGAAGACTTCAATTTCACCGACCCCCCAAAAAATTAAGCTCGGGTGTTTTTTTTTTTTTTTTTGTCTGTTTGTTCGCTATCTACCGGAAAAAGGGCATATGCGATCTTTATGAAAATTGGAGGGGACCTTCGAAATCTCTGAACTTAGACTTGCCACGTTTTTTGGGTACAATCGAAGAATTTTTTTCATAAATATCGTACTTTTACGATTTTTTTCGATTTTTAGTGCGATATTTTCGTGACATTTGGGCCGCTTCTGACCAAACGGGTGGGGCTACTACGTTCATATTTCACATAGACATTAAGGTCATGGTGATGTATTGCTTTTTGTAAGAAAAAGTTGAAAAAGTTAGCCAGAATCCTTAGAATAAAGGTTTTAATATGAGTTTTTTGAGGTTTATAATAACAATTAACAAGTAACAATAGAAACTTTACAACAATCACCTACAATGCATTAAAAAAGCACTTGCAAAGGAAAAGTGGTCCTACGCAAACTAAAAACTTAGAAAAAAGCTCATCCATCAACGCGGTGGGACTTAAGCGTTTTCTTAGTAGTAAATAATAACGATTTGGATTGTCATTACCTAAAACAGGTATAAAATATTATGATATATTTTCTCTTCTCTGATTGACTCAAACCAATCGCTCAATAAAATTCAAAAGCTTCTCTGCAAAGAGAAGCATTGAAGGTCATTCATTCGCTTGAGATATCCAGTGTCAACTATGACAATGCGTGGTTGTTATTACTAGGAAAACGCTAAAGTCCCGCCGCGTTGATGGATGAGCGTTTTTTTGTAAGTTTTTTTTGCGTTTTGTGCGTTTGTTTGCACTTTTCCTTTGCAAGTGCTTTTTGAATGCATTGTGGAGGTGATTGTTGTCAAGTTTCTATTGTTATTTGTTAATTGGTATTATAAACTTCAAAAAACTCATATTAAAACCTTTATTTCTGTAGATTCTGACTAATTTTTTCAACTTTTTCTTTCAAAAGGTACTACATCACCATAACCTTAATGTCCATGTGAAATCTGAACGTTGTAGCCCTACCCGTTTGGTCAGAATCGGCCCAAATGTGACGAAAATATCGCACTAAAAATCGAAAAAAATCGTAAAAGTACGATATTCATGAGAAATATTTCTTCGATTGTACCCAAAAACAATACACCTCTAAGTTCAGAGAAAACGAAGGTCCGGTCAAATTTTCATCAAGATCGCATATGCCGTTTGCCCGGAATCGAGCGAACAAACAGACGGAAAAAAAACAAAAAAAAAAAAAAAAAAAACACCCGAGCTAAATTTTTTGGGGGGTCAGTGAAATTGAAGTCTTCGCTTCCGCTCGCTACGCTCGCTACGCTCATCCAAAAATCCAGATTTGCAAATAAACGGATTATTGGATGAGCGAAGTGAAGACTTCAATTTCACTGACCACCCAAAAAATTTAGCTCGGGTGTTTTTTTTCCTTTCTTTTTCGTTTGTTTGTTTTTTTGTCTGTTTGTTCGCACGATACCGGGCAAACGGCATAAGCTATAACTTGATGAAAATTAGAGGGGACCTTTTGAAATATCTGAATTTCGACGTGCCACGTTTTTGGGTACAATCAAAGACATATCTCTCATGAATATCGTATTTTTACGATTTTTTTCGATTTAAGGTGCGATATTTTCAAAACATTTGGGCCTATTCTGACCAAACGGGTAGGGCTACAACGTTCATATTTCACATGGGCATTAAGGTTATGGTGATGTAGTACCGTTTGAAAGAAAAGTTGAAAAAGTTAGCCAGAATCCATAGAAATAAAGGTTTTAGTTTTTTTGGTTTATAATAACAGTTAACACACAGAGAAAAATATTTACCAAACAATTATTGCTAACTTTATTTTGCTGTTCCAGCAATATTTTCGGTGAATTTAACAGAACAGGTATGCTGAAACAGCAATACAATTATTGCTAACTCTAAAATAAAGAATCCAGCATGATATTTCGCTGCAACAGCAGAATATTTTGCAAGTTGGTACTTAGCGAAACATTCTGCTACTGCAGCAAAATATTATGCTAAATTTACCGAACGTTTTGCTGATTCGAATGTAGCGATATGTATTGCAAGCTACCTCGCGAGACCTGCGCGAGATTTGACGAGATAGCTTACAGTGCGCACGCCACGAGGAAGAAATAGCAAAGTGAAGCACCGAGCATCAAGCATGGCCGTTTACTTGCCAGTTACCTTACCTATGACTGTGAGGTTTAACAACAAAGTAGTTGCAAATAATAAAGGTATGTATAATACAACATGTGATTATATAGTACAATTATTATTATGTATGATACCTAATATGTACCGTGCTGATAAACTCAGAGAAATAGCTAATTACAAAATTACAACTTCGTTGCAGATAACGAGACAACAACGGAAGGCGGCAAGAGTACAGAAACTTTGAAGCAAACTATACAACCATTTGTGATTGTCGGAGGAAAAAAGGAACAATGCCGTCGTGTGTTTTCTTAATATTGAATAACTCTCGCGTGTATCTGTGTGAATTTTTTGGTGAACATAATTATATTTTTATAACATTGTGATATTTTAATAAATTTGTTTTTGCCACGAACGAGCGACATCTTGTCCCAAGCCAGCAGAATGTTTTGCTGGGATTACAGAACATTATGCTGGTACAGCAGTATGTTTTACTGAACCAGCATAACGCTCTGTAATTCCAGCAAAACTTTCTGCTGGACCAGCAAACCGTTCTGTAGTCCCAGCAAAACATTATGCTGGCCAGCAGAATATTCTGTAATCCCAGCAAAAACCATTTTCCTAAAGTAGCATAATGTTTTGTAAATATTAGCAATACTCGTTTGGTGTTTTCAGCAAAATGTTTTCTTGTCCATATAATAGCAAACGTTTTGCTGCTGGTGCAAAACGTTCTGTGAATTCAGCAATAATTTTGTAAATATTTTTCTCTGTGCAAGTAACAATAGAAACTTGACAACAATCACCTACAATGCATTAAAAAAGGACTTTCAAAGGAAAAGTGGTCCTACGAAAACTAAAAACTTACAAAAATCTCATACATCAACGCGGCGGGAAAGCGTTTTCCTAGTCATTGGATGAGCGGAGCTTCAATTTCACCGACCCCACAAAAAATTTAGCCCGGGTGTTTTTTTTTCTTTTTTTTCTGTCTGCTTGTTCGCTCTCTACCGGGCAAACGGAATATGCGATCTTGATGAAAATTAGAGGAGACCTTCGTTTTCTCTGAACTTAGACTTGCCACGATTTTGGGTACAATCGAAGAAATATTTCTCATGAATATCGTACTTTTACGATTTTTTTCGATTTTTAGTGCGATATTTTCGTGACATTTGGGCCGCTTCTGACCAAACGGGTTGGGCTACTACGTTCATATTTCACATGGACATTAAGGTGATGGTGATGCATTGCCTTCCGAAAGAAAAAGATGACAAAGTTAGCCAGAATCCATAGAATAAAAATGGTTTAATATGAGTTTTTTAAGGTTAATAATAACAATTAACAAGTTACAATAGAAACTTTACTACAATCACCTACAATGCATTAAAAAACACTTGCGAAGGAAAAGTGGTCCTACGCAAAAAAAAACTAACAAAAAAGCTCATCCATCAACGCGGTGGGACTAAAGCGTTTTCTTAGTAGTAAATTATAAATATTTGGATTGTCATTATCTAAAACAGGTATAAAATATTATGATATTTTCTCTTCTCTGATTGACTCAAACCAATCGCTTAATAAAATTCAAATGCTTCTCTGCAAGGAGAAGCATTGAAGGTCATTCATTCGCTTGAGATGTCATCTATGACAATGCGTGGTAGTTATTTAAATCTAGATTTGCAAATAAACGGATTATTGGATGAGCGAAGTGAAGACTTCAATTTCACTGACCACCCAAAAAATTTAGCTCGGGTGTTTTTTTTTGTTTTTTTTCCGTTTTGTTTGTTTTTTTGTCTGTTTGTTCGCACGATACCGGGCAAACGGCATAAGCGATCTTGATGAAAATTAGAGGGGACCTTTGAAATCTCTGAACTTCTACGTGCCACGTTTTTGGGTACAATCAAAGAAATATCTCTCATAAATATCGTATTTTTACGATTTTTTTCGATTTTAAGTGCGATATTTTCAAAACATTTGGACCGATTCTGACCAAACGGGAGGGGCTACAACGTTCATATTTCACATGCACATTAAGGTCACGGTGATGTTTTGACGTTTGAAAGAAAAAGTTGAAAAATTCAACCAGGATCTATACAAATAAAGGTTTAAATTTTATTGTTTTGAGGTGTTAAATATTGAAACCTTTATTTCTATAGATTCTGGCTAACTTTTTCAACTTTTTCTTTCAAAAGTCAATACATTACCTTTACCTTAATGTCCATGTGAATTAGAGGTCTGCACGGGCCTACTTCTAGAAGCCCGGCCCGGCCCGGGCCCGTATTAATCTAGTTTATCAAAGCCCAGGCCCGGCCCGGGTCCGCCATAAGTGTAAGTAGGCCCGTTACAGCCCGTTCAGAGGTTAAACTCAAAGCAACAGCATGTGGATTTTTTAGCTTTTACCATGTGAATGAATGTCACGGTGGGGATGAAATGTACTATTACGAGAAACAAAACGGTGAAATTGTGGTCGAGGAACATTTCTATGTTCGCAATTGCAAATACCGATTTCAAATTACATCATAAAGCCCGAAAAAAGCCCGTCTTATTCAGTGAAAAGCAGGCCCAGGCCCGGCCCGGGCCCGTCTAAAAATGCATAACAAGGCCCGAGCCCGGCCCGCGGGCCAGGCCCGGGCCCGTGCAGACCTCTAATGTGATATTGTGTTGATAGATGAGCTTTTTAAAGTTTTTAGTTTGCGTGGGATATCTTTACTTTTGCAAGTGCTTTGTTTTGCTACCTACGCATTGTAAGTGATTGTTGTCAAATTTCTTTTGTTACCTGTCAATTGGTATTATTTACCGTAAAAACTTATATTAAAAGCTTTATTTATATGGATTCTGGCTAACTTTTTCAACTTTTTCTTTTAAAAGGTACTACATCACCATAACCTTAATGTCCATGTATAATATGAACGTTGAAGGCCCACCCGTTTGGTCAGAATTGGCCCAAATGGCACGAAAATATCGCACAAAAAGTCAAAAAAACTTATATTAAAAGCTTTATTTCTATAGATTCTGACTAACTTTTCCAACTTTTTCTTTCAGAAAGCAATACATCACCATAACCTTAATGTCCATGTGAAATATGAACGTTGTAGCCCTACCCATTTGGTCAGAATCGGCCCAAATGTCTCGAAAATATCGCACTAAAAATCGAAAAAAATCGTAAAAGTGCGATATTCATGAGAAATATTTCTTCGATTGTACCCAAAAACGTGGCACGTTTAAGTTCAGAGATTTCGAAGGTCCCCTTCAACTTTCATCAAGATCGCATATGCCGTTTTCCCGGAATCGTGCGAACAAACAGACAAAAAAACAAAAAAAAAACAAAAACAAAAAAAACAAAAAAAAAACAATCGAGCTAAATTTTTTGGGGGGTCAGTGAAATTGAAGTCTTCGCTTCGCTCATCCAATTAAAAGCTTTATTTCTATAGATTCTTGCTAATTTTTCCAACTTTTTCTTTCAGAAAGCAATACATCACCATAAACCTAATGTCCATGTGAAGTATTAACGTTGTAGCCCCACCCGTTTGGTAAAAAATTGGCCCAAATCGCACGAAAATATCGCACTTTAAATAAAAAGACTTATATTAAAAGCTTTATTTCTATAGATTCTGGCTAACTTTTTCAATTTTTTCTTTCAGGAAGCAATACATCACCATTACCTTAATGTCCAAGTTAAATATTAACGTTGTAGCCCCACCCGTTTGGTCAGAATCGGCCGAAATGGCACGAAAATATCGCACATAAAATAAAAAAAAATTATATTAAAAGTTTTATTTCTATAGATTCTGGCTAACTTTTTCAACTTTTTCTTTCAGAAAGCAATACATCACAATAAACTTAATGTCCATGTGATGTATTAACGTTGTAGCCCCACCCGTTTGGACAAAATTGGCCCAAATGGCACGAAAATATCGCACAAAAAATAAAAAAACTTATATTAAAAGCTTTATTTCTATAGATTCTGTCTAACTTTTTCAACTTTTTCTTTCAGAAAGCAATACATCACCATGACCTTAATGTCCAAGTTAAATATTAACGTTGTAGCCCTACTCGTTTGGTCAGAATCGGCCTTAATGGCACGAAAATATCGCACAAAAAATAAAAAAAACTTATATTAAAAGCATTATTTCTATAGATTCTGGCTAACTTTTTAACTTTTTCTTTCAGAAAGCAATACATCACCAAGAACTTAATGTCCATGTGAAGTATTACGTTATAGCCCCACCCGTTTGGTCAGAATTGGCCCAAATGGCACGAAAATATCGCACAAAAAATAAAAAAACTTATATTAAAAGCTTTATTTCTATAGATTCTGGCTAACTTTTTCAACTTTTTCTTTCAGAAAGCAATACATTATCATGACCTTAATGTCCATGTGAAATATTAACGTTGTAGCCTTACCTGTTAGGTCAGAAACGGCCCAAATATCACGAAAATATCGCACCGCACTAAAAATCGAAAAAAATCGTAAAAGTACGATATTCATGAGAAATATTTCTTTGATTGTACCCAAAAACGTAGCAAGTCTAAGTTCAGAGATTTCGAAGGTCCCCTTACAATTTTCATCAAGATCGGATATGCCGTTTGCCCGGTAGAGAGCGAACAAACAGACAGAAAAAAAACTTAAAAAAAACACCTGAGTAAATTTTTTGGGGGGTCGGTGAAATTGAAGTCTTCGCTTCGCTCATCCAATTAACGTTGTAGCCCTCTCCCCCAGTTTGGTCAGAATCCGACCAAATAGCACGAAAATATAGATAGATTTTAGAACTTTCTTACAGCCTTGTATGAAAACGTCACAGGAGATTTTATAACTTACTCACAGCTTTGTTACAAACAATCAATGATCCAACAGACCTAATGATTGCTTTGTATGCACCGTGTTTATATGTTGTTATTATTTTAAATTAATATTTACATTTTATTGGATGAGCGTAGCGAGCGAAGCGAAAACTTCAATTTCACTGACCCTCAAAAAATTTAGCTCCAATTGTTTGTTTTTTGTTTGTTTGTTCGCACGATTCCGGGCAAACTGCATAAGCGATCTTGATGAAAATTGAAGGGCACCTTTGAAATCTCTCAACTTAGACGTGCCACGTTTTTGGGTACAATCGAAGAAATTTTTCTCATGAATATCGCACTTTTACGATTTTTTTCGATTTTTAGTGCTATATTTTCGTGACATTTGGGCCGATTCTGACTAAACGGGTAGGGCTACAAAGTTCATATTTTACATGGACATTAAGGTTATGGTGATGTAGTACCCTGTGAAAAATAAATTGAAAAGGTTAAGTAGAATCCATAAAATAAACGTACATTTACGATTTTTGTCGAATTTTAGTGCGATATTTTTCGTGACATTTGGGCCGATTCTGACCAAACGGGTGGGGCTACAACGTTCATATTTCACATGGACATTAAGGTAATGGTTTTGTTTTGCTTTTTGAAAGAAAAAGTTGAAAAAGCTAGCCAGAATCCATAGAATAAAGGTTTTAATATGAGTTTTTTTAGGTTTATAATAACATTTAAGAAGTAACAATAATTGAATCATGACAACAATCACCTTCAATGCTTTCACAAAGCACTTGCAAAGGAAAAGTGGTCCCACGCAAACTAAAAACTTACAAAAAAGCTCATCCATCAACGCGGCGGGACTTTAGCGTTTTCCTAGTTATTTAAAAGCGCTTCCATCAACGCGACTAAAAATAGCGTTTGCGAAGCTTCCTATAGTAAATAAACACATCCAAGCACAGTTCGATTTACCAAGGCTACAATGCGAATTCATAGCCTCTCTCCGACCCTTGGTAGACAATGCTCAAAACACCTTCGAGCACTAGCCACCTTGGGCAGCGAGCCTACGCAGCATTAGGATGCATTATTAATACATATATGATTGGATGAGCGAAGCGAAGACTTCAATTTCACCCCCCCCCCCCCCCCCCCAAAATGTAGCTCGTGTGTTTTTTTTTTGTTCGCACGATACCGGGCAAACGACTCAAGGCCATTCCAGAGCACTCTTACCGATATTTTGAAAGTCAACGGAAAATGGCTTAAAGTTGGTTGGATGAAAGATGAACACTTTAATAAAAAAGGATTTTTTTTTTTTTTTTTGGACGGGACAAAAGCTCTATTTTGGCCAAAATATGCAAATTTTGGGTCATTACGGAAATGAATGTTTTAGATGCAAAATTTAATTTTTAGCTATGATTTTTTTTATTTCTTCAACACACCTTTGTCTCTGGACTGAATACAAGGGAAACTAATTTTATGTAATAACTTTTGATGAACGATTTTTTTCGTGTTCCGGTTCAAAACTCTTTTTTGTACCATGACAAAAAAATCGTACATCGAACATTATTTCAGAAAATTCTTTTCCCTTATACACAGTCCAGAGAAAAAGGTGTGTAGAAGCAATAAAAAAAAATCATAGCTAAAAATTAAATATTGCATCCAAAACATTCATTTCCGTAATGACCCAAAATTTGCATATAATGGCCAAAATAGAGCTTTTGTCCCGTCCAAAAAAAAGTTTTTTTCCTTTTTTATTCAAGTTCATCTTTCATCCAACCAACTTTTAGCCATTTTCCGTTGACTTTCAAAATATCGGTAAGAGTGCTCTGGAATAGCCTTAAGCGATCTTGATGAAAATTAGATGGGACCTTTGAAATCTCTGAACTTAGACGTGTCACGTTTTTGGGTACAATCAAAAAAATATTTCTCATGGATATCGTACATAATATACGATTTTTTTCGATTTTTAGTGCGATATTTTCATGAAATTTGGCCGATTCTGACCAAACGGGTAGGGCTACAACGTTCATATTTCACATGGACATTAAGGGTATGGTGGTGTAATATCATTTGAAAGAAAAGTTGAAAAAGTTAGCCAGAATCCATAGAAATAAAGGTTTTAATATGAGTTTTTTAGGTTTATAATAACAATTAACAAGTAACAATAGAAACTTAACTACAATCACCTACAATGCATTCAAAAAGCACTTAGAAAGAAAACGCAAACTACGCAAACTAAAAACTTACAAAAAAGCTCATCCATCAACGCGGCGGGACTTAGCGTTTTTCTAGTAACTAATAAATTTAATCCTGTTACACGACGGTTATGGGAAACTCATGCAGCCACACTGACAGAAGTTAAAATACAATGTTTTAATCCAATTCTTAGAAGACCGGTGTGTTATTTTAGAAGCATACAATGCCAACATTTCTGAATCTAAGGATAATGATCCAATGATAATCTTCCTTACCCAGGTCTGGCATTCCGGTGAACGCGTTTGCGTCCAGTCCGCGCATGGCGTAATCTAGATCGCTCCTCGAGCCGGCTGCCGCTCGGCGCGTGATAAAACCGCACTATCATAGTAAACTAAATTCGTAATAACTATTCATTGTCTGAACTTAAATCTATTATACATTTTGTAACCAATACATTGTGTTCAGGAATTATGTGGGTAGATAGTTTTATGACCTTCCTTAATAGTTAATTACTAATATTAGCCCTAATACGATGCACACTCACAACTCACAAGTCTTACTCATTTTGGGATAATGATAGTTTATTTATAAATTATAACAAATAAAGAATTCCGTGCGTGATTTTATCATAAAGGGTGTGTCAAATTTTCCAACCCGAGATCGCGCCCGAGATATAACATCAGATTTTAAATAACTGTTATTAATTAAATTTATATTATAATATGATTAATAAAAATGTTTTGGGTGGAGAGGAATCATCGAAATATAGGATTACAATCCTAAAAAAAATGTAACCACACAATTATAGATCGATTACCAAAGATGGCGGCATCGACAAGTTTAGTAGTGTAAGTGCTCCGCCAGAAGACCTCAAGTTTCTCTAACATCAAAGTCAAACGTCCACCAAGATCTGCCAAAACGCTGCTGTAAATCTACGTAAGTGTTCTACCATCTCTAACTGTCACCAAATCTCTTGTAATTCATAGTAACTCATCTTATACAACCACCGAAGCTAGATTGCCATCCCTGGTCTACACAACAAGCCGACACGCACGGCTGGCGTAGCACGGACACCAGTACCACCCTCTTAGCAAAGGTCATCCACCTCCCCCCGTATTACCGTCCGCCGAGACCACTCCAACGTACACCCTTTCGCCGCAAGATGTCTCCCCTGTCCACAAAGCAAGTGAACGAGAATCTTCGGGAAACTTCGCGTCATCTTGAGGTATTCCAAGCGGAAATGAGAAGTACTCTCGCGGACTATGAAACTAGGCTAAAAGATGCCGTGGCACAAAATACTCACAATCAAGCAGACACCAATACTGAAAGGGAAAACACGTCAACAGCACTAGAAACCATTCAAAAATCATTTGCCGACTTCAAAGATAGCTTCTCTAAAAGATTTGACACCTTTCAAGAGAAATTCCGGGCGATCACTGAACAAGTAACATCACTAGACGACAGAATCGACTCGTTGGAACAGTACGGACGCAGGAACTGTCTTATCATCCAGGGAGTTCCTGAAGTTGCCCGGGAGAATGTTTAACAACGGCGTACGAGTTATTTGCAATCAACTCAATGTCGAGACGTCTGACATGATGATTGACCGCTGCCATAGAATCGGACCTCCAAGAAAAGACCAGACTGCCCCACGTCCTATAATAATAAAAATTTGTCAGCTATCAGGACAGAGAAATGGTGTGGTACGCGAAGTCACGACTAAAAGGAAGCGGGCAAGTCATCACCGAGTCACTTACGCAACGAAGACAAGCCATTTTCAAAAATGCGCGCGACAAGTTTGGAGTGCGTAATTGCTGGACTCGCGACGGAAAAATTGTTGTCCTGAGAGATGGAGGGAAAAAACATTTTATCAATGCCATGGTGCAACTAAAAAACATCAATAATCATTAAACATAAGACGCTTGAGGTCGATAGATCCATTACGCAAACCATAATATTAGAATTAGGCATAACTAAAGTATTTTCTTTTTTTCTCTTTATGTTTTATTTTATACCTTGCTTGTACTTTTAATTTTAATTCTAATTTGACTTGACTATATCTTAAACCATTGTAGCAATACTATACTTTTAACTTTAATTCGAATTTAACTTATTATATCTTGAACCATTGTAGTAATAGGCCCTACTATTCCAATCATCTACAAGATGATGACTGATGGTTTATGCGATCTAGATGAAGTCAACTCTTCTCTCATACTCGGGAGCATTGACGAACTAAATGAAACATTTTCACATGTGTCGGGACCGAAAATAATACATTTTAATATACGTAGTATTAGGAAGCATTTTGATGAACTCATAATTATATTGGAAACATCCAAAATTATATTCGACATTATAATCCTCTCAGAAACACAGCTTGTAGGAACAAACGGGAACGAATTTGAAATTGAAGGCTACACATCCTACAACTATAGTAACAAACTAACACAATTTGACGGAGTCTATATATTTATCAGGAATGGAATCTATAACAAATTACAGATCGCAATCGTAGAAGAAATAACACAAGCTAACTGTATCAAAATTATAATCGCTATAAGAAATGAAACATTCTCTATTCTTGCCAAGTATAGGTCGCCGTCTAGCAAAGTACGCGTTTTCCTAAAAGAATTACAAAACGAGTTATCAAAATTAAAAAACAAGCACGTCATACTGATAGGAGACATAAATATTAATATTAATCCCGATCAAGAAAGAGCAACAGAACCACAAAATACACTAGAATACTTGAATATCTTATCTGCTAACGGGTTTCTACCACTGATAATGAACTCTACTAGAATCAATAATCAGTCAAAATCTTGCATTGATCACATATTTCTCAAAACGAACCAAATTACAAAATTTCACTCGGCAATAGTACAAACAAAAATGACTGCCCATTATCCTGTCATAATTGGAATGAAAAATGTAAATGCAACCATGGAGCCAAATAAATGTAAAGATAGCAATAAACACACAGAGGTACTCAATTACATGCAACTAGATGAACTTTTAGCAAACGAAACATGGGAACCGGTGCTTAATGAAAGAAACATAGACAGAGCCACAAATAAATTTATTGACATATTGAAAATGCACATAAAAACCAGCTCCAAGAAAGTTATAACTAAAACAAATAACAGAACAAAAAAACTAAAACCATGGATAACATTAGGACTCATAAAGTCAATTAAGCACAGAGATCGACTGAGCAAGCATGCTTTTAAAAATCCTCATGATATTGAATTACGATCATATTATCAAACATATAGAAATCAATTAAATAGGTTAATAAAATTTACTAAGAATGAGTATTATAAAAGTAGAATAGTGGATGCAAATAAAGATATTAAAAAAGTATGGAAAGTCATCAATGAGGCAACAAATAATCATAAAGAAAATTCCAAACAAATTATAGACAAAATAAAGGTAAACAATAACATTTTAAATACAGAGAGTAATCCGCTATTAGTTGCAGAAACTTTCTTGAACTACTTTAGTGATGTGGGGAAAAATCTAGCGGAAGACATACTAAATAAGCCTGCGTCTTCTAACCGCCTGAACAGCGATGATTTTCCTATTAATCAACAAAACGGGTCGATATTCCTCAACCCTACGATTGACGAAGAGATAATCAGAAACATCAATGAACTAAAAACTAACTCTGCACCAGGACATGACCTTATAAATACAAAGATCATCAAATCAGCCAAATTTCACATAGTCAAACCTCTAAAATACATCATAGACTTAAGCTTCACTACAGGAATATTTCCTAACATCTTTAAAAAATCTATAATAATTCCAATTCATAAGAAAGGTGACAAAACTATCGTAAGCAACTACAGACCAATATCCCTAATTAGCAACATTGCAAAAATTCACGAAAAATGCATAAAATTCCGATTGTACGAATACTTTGAAACTAATAAAATTTTATCCCCTAATCAATTTGGGTTCAGACAAAAATTAAACACGCAGCACGCTATTCACACCTTAACAGAAATCGTCACCTCTCAACTAGACAACGGTAAAAAATCATTAGCTGTTTTTCTCGATTTAGCTAAAGCTTTTGACACCGTGTCGCACATAAAACTGTTGGCAAAACTGGAGCGATACGGCATCCGACGTGTAGCCCTACAACTCATAAAGAGTTACTTGAGCAACAGAGAACAAGTTGTAAAAGTAAACGAGACCTTCAGCAGCTCTTCAGTTGTTGAATACGGCGTCCCTCAAGGAACTGTTCTAGGTCCACTTCAATTTACAATATATATAAACGACTTGTGTAATTCCAAATTAAAATGTAAAATCATTACCTTTGCTGATGACACTGTCCTCATATTCTCAAGCGATAACTGGAAAACCACATATGAAATTGCCGACAGCGAAATGATAAAAATAAAGCTGTGGCTTGATACAAATTTGCTTACTCTAAACGAAGATAAAACATTTTACATTGCATTCTCTCCTACAGAAACAGACCAACCCATAAACGACTACCACCTCCAAATCCATACAAATACCTGCTCCACTACAGTTGCATGTGACTGCAAAACAGTTGAAAAAGTTTACCAAACTCAATATCTTGGTGTGACTATAGACCGACACATGAAATGGGACTGCCACATTAAATCTGTGTGCAAAAAACTAAGGAACACTCTGTACAAATATTACACACTTAGAAACGTCCTTAATCTCTCCTCACTTAAAATGATCTACTATGCTCTAGCGCAATCTCTACTTGAATATGGAATTTTAGCCTGGGGTGGGACTTATTATAATCACCTGATACCCCTCGTTGCGATACAAAAACACATTTTAATGATAATAATGAAAAAACACTTTCAATATCCTACATTACTGCTGTACAGTGAAAGCAAAATGCTTGACATTCGAAAGCTGTATGCGAAAAATCTCTTAAAGTTTGTTCATACCAATCTTAACAGTTTTAGAAAAATATCTCATCAATCACTAACAAGAGAAAACCATAAACACAATCTTATAATTCCAAGAGTAAACAAAACTCTATCACAGAAGCAAGTTGCTTTCTTGGGTCCAAAATTGTATAACCATGTTCCACCAGAAATAAGAAATAGCTCAATATCTATTTTCAATAATAAAATACACAAGTGGATTTACTCTTTACCGATTAATAAGCTGGAGGAAATATTAACTCTCAAAGCTCGACGGTTTTCGGAAAAGACTGATTAAAATTAAAATTAAACTTAAAAACCATGGCTAAGAACGAATCAGTAAAATATAGCCTTATAATGTCACGTGTGTCTCACTTCGCTTTTCCCCTGATCTTTAATATCATATTATGTTTAAGTCCTCTCTTCTCTTGAGTATGGCAGATGAGTTGAATTCTCATTTTCATTTTCACTGAAAGCTGATCCGAAAGTTACTAATTTCTATATTTAGCTGTTTCATATTTGTTTAATTAGTTATCATATAATAGTACAATATGATGGTTTGTTACTTTTTTAGATATACTTTTAAGTTTTTCATGTGTTTCACTAATTATAATCATTGTCAAATTATACAATTAAATTATATCTACATCATATTATGTCAAGTTAAATAATTGAAATAATGGTTATTACTACACAATTAACATTCTTTGTACTAGAACTAGAAAGTAGAATAGTGTTTAGCTTTAGCTATCGTAATAATTAATTAATTAATAAAGGCTACTTTTGTAATAGGGTAACCACGAACAAGTATTTTCCATATGTGGTTGCCCAACTTACGCGACAAAAAACATACCTTTTGAAAAATGTATCTATATGTGTCTTAATAAATTGAATTGAATTGAATAATCGAATTGAAGTAGACTAATACAAACAATCGGATTAATATTCGAAATAGCTAAGATAAAATGGACAAATAATGCACAACTGTTTTCAAACAAAACTACTACACTTTAAATGGAAATCTTCGCCGAGCCTTGAGCCAACCAGTATCTCAATGGTCAATAAAGTAATTCGTCCAGTAATTAAGGCCAACTTCTTAGGCCTTGTAATGGATGAGACCCTGTCATGGCAGCCTCATATTGATGGATTGTGTAGGCGGCTAAACTCAAGTGTGTACGCTCTTCGAATACTTTCCTCTCTAGCGACTCCGACCACACTTCGAGTAGCATATTTTGCAAATGTTCACTCCATATTGACGTACGGTATACTGTCCTGGGGAACCGTAATTAAGTCCTTCAACGAGTGCCAATTAAACTACTAGGAAAACGCTTAAGTCCCGCCGCGTTGTTGGATGAGCGTATATGGTGCATTGAGATGCCATGTGTTACGCGGATTTTCTGTTGTTCTGTGAAAAAATCATTACTTAGTCGAAGATTTTTTTTAATTAAATTAAATTAAATAAAAAATTAACTTGATTTTTATAATTAAATTAAATTAAATTAAAAATTAACTTAATTGTTTTAATTTATCGTAATTTTTTATAAAGAAAAAATCGTAAAATTGCAATTTGCATAAGAAATAATTATTCGATTGCGCTCAAATTTAACACGAATATATTAATTCATAAAATTAAGGTTCAGTGAAAAAATCATTACAATAGGATAAAGCATGTAGGTGTTATAAGTCAAAGAATTGTTTTAAAAAAGAAAAAAAACGTAAAATTTTGATTTTCATGAGAAATAATTTTTTGATTACGCTCAAATTTCACACGAATATCTTAATTCATAAAATTAAGGTTCTGTGAAAAAATCATTACAATCGGATAAAGCATGTAAGTGTTATAAGTCGAAGAAATGTTTTAAAAATCGAAAAAAATCGTAAAATTGCGTTTTTTATGAGAAACAATTTCCCGATTGCGCTCAAAAACGTGGCAGTTCTAAGTTCAGAGATTTCGAAGGTCTCCATCAAATTTCATCGCAATCAGAGTATCGGTTTAGCCGGAATCGTGTTAACAAACACACAAAAATACAGAAAGAAAAAAAAAAACATTCCGGATTTTTTCTCCAGTGTAGTGAAATGGAATCTTCGCTTCGCTCATCCAAAAAAGAGCGGTAAGGATACTGGGAAATTTAAAAAAAATGAAAACTGTCGAGAGAAATTTCAAGAGCTTCAAATACTTACTGTATCCAACACGTATACATATACATACAAAGTATTGAAAGGTATGTATTCAGGTATTTTACCCAATATTTTTCAATTTGTTGATCGTGATAGAAATTCTATTCTAATGAACTCTTTGAAAGTTCCTAAATTAAATTCTGAATCATTAAGAAAGTCATTCTTGTACAGAGGAGTATCCTTTTGGAATTCAATTTCTTATGATATTAGAAGCCAGTTTACTGAGCTAGGAATAGTACAATTTAAAAGTAAAATTGAAGCAATGATAATGAATCGAAGAACAAAGAAGAATTGATTTTTACTATTTATTTGTGGGCATTGTCACTGTGTTTATGTATTGTTAATTTATATTCATAATATGTTCTTATTTATGATTTTGCTGTTCTCTTTGTTTGTTTATTATTGCTTTGATTTTGATGTATTCAATGTATTTTCAATTGATATTTTTCTGCCTAGATAATCTGGTTGCCGCCCACTGGTGGAACTTGCAACTTGAGTTAGGTGTCCTGTATCATTGCTGTGATCAGTTTTTGACTTGAACAATTTTAAATAATTATATATCTGATAAAATTTTATATATTAAAGTCAAGATCTTTTGTACTAAATTGTTATCAAGATTTGAACACAATAATGATAGTTGAACACAAGAATGAAG
The DNA here is from genome assembly GCA_024449915.1 of Sweltsa coloradensis. Lineage (NCBI taxonomy): Eukaryota > Metazoa > Arthropoda > Insecta > Plecoptera > Chloroperlidae > Sweltsa > Sweltsa coloradensis. Next base: position 40,423 of record JAMZAV010002229.1, read on the forward strand.
ATTCGCGTTCGGTGGTTTCTTCCGCGAAAGATTGGTTACTCCCTGATTTGCTGTTCCTGATTTTTGGCAAACCTCATATTCGTTTGAGTGGGATCGTCTAATAAATCAGTTTTTTCTTTTCGTTTTTCGTTTTTCTTTTTTAATGTTTTTTTTTTCTTTTTTTTTTTTCCTTTTTTCTTTTTTCTTTTTTCTTTTTTTTTTCTTTTCTTTTAATTCCCCACCCCCTTTTTTTTATATATTCGATTCATTTATAAATTTCATTTAATATCCTTTTTATTTGTTATCAAATTTGTTGAGTATTTAATGCATTGTTGTAATATTACTATTTCAAATATTTACTTAAATGTAGTTCATTGTTGTGTCTGCATCTATGTAATTAGATTTATTTAGTTGTCCTCCTTTGTAAATCAGTTTTTATAACTGAATAGGATAGACGTTAAATAAATAAATAAAATAAAAAATAAAAAAATAAAAAAAAAAGCAGTCTGTTTTGTTAAAACGCATCTGATCTTTTTTAAAAACTCTATTCACCATCCACATGAGATAAGACACAAACTACTTCTACAATACCCTACACATAACACTAAACGATTTGAAAAACATCTCTTTTACATGGCAAGAAAAGTCTTTAACAAGTTACCCCCAGATTTGAAAAATGTGGATAAGGTAGCTACTTTTAAAACTAAAACAAAGAAATATTTCTCGACAGACCTATGTATCACCTGGATAAATACATTAATTAAAGCCTATAGCGACAATTAAAGACACAGTATTCTGTCAACAAAACTAGTTTCACTATTTCATTTCCCCCCTCCCCCCTCTTATTTCACATATTATAACTGTACAACAGTGTAATGGGGTTTTAACCAAATAGCTGTTTTTACACTTTACTTGAATTATATAACTTATGTATGTATAACTTACTGTATGTACTTATGTATGTATAACTTACTGTATGTATCATATTATGTATTGTGTATATATGATATTGTACTGGTATGGGCGAAGCCCAAATCAATGTAAGTTTGATAATGGCAAATAAAATGAGTTGATTTGATTTGATTTGATTTGCAATTTTACGATATTTTTTTCGTTTTCTTATTTTTTCTGTTTGTATTTTTGTGTGTTTGTTAACACGATTCCGGCTAAACAGATATTCCAATTGCGATGAAATTTTCTGGAGCCTTCGAAATCTCTAAACTTACAACTGCCACGTTTGAGCGCAATATAAAAACTATTTCTCATAAAATCGCAAGTTTACGATTTTTTTTCGATTTTTAAAAATTGTCTTCGACTTATAACACCTACATGCTTTATTCAGATTGTAATCATTTTTTTACAGAACCTTAATTTTATGAATTTAATATATTCGTATGAGACTTGAGCATAATCAAAAAATTATTCCTAATTAAAAATCGCAATTTCTTTTTTTTTCCTTTCCTTTTTCCTTTTTCCTTTTTTCTTTTCTTTTTTCTTTTCTTTTAATTCCCCACCCCCTTTTTTTATATATTCGATTCATTTATAAATTTCATTTAATATCCTTTTTATTTGTTATCAAATTTGTTGAGTATTTAATGCATTGTTGTAATATTACTATTTCAAATATTTACTTAAATGTAGTTCATTGTTGTGTCTGCATCTATGTAATTAGATTTATTTAGTTGTCCTCCTTTGTAAATCAGTTTTTATAACTGAATAGGATAGACGTTAAATAAATAAATAAAATAAAAATAAATAAAAATAAAATATAAAGCAGTCTGTTTTGTTAAAACGCATCCTGATCTTTTTAAAAACTCTATTCACCATCCACATGAGATAAGACACAAACTACTTCTACAATACCCTACACATAACACTAAACGATTTGAAAAACATCTCTATTACATGGCAAGAAAAGTCTTTAACAAGTTACCCCCAGATTTGAAAAATGTGGATAAGGTAGCTACTTTTAAAACTAAAACAAAGAAATATCTTCTCGACAGACCTATGTATCACCTGGATGAATACATTAATTAAAGCCTATAGCGACAATTAAAGACACAGTATTCTGTCAACAAAACTAGTTTCACTATTTCATTTCCCCCCTCCCCCTCTTATTTCACATATTATAACTGTACAACAGTGTAATGGGGTTTTAACCAAATAGCTGTTTTTACACTTTACTTGAATTATATAACTTATGTATGTATATCTTATGTATGTACTTATGTATGTATAACTTACTGTATGTATCATATTATGTATTGTGTATATATGATATTGTACTGGTATGACGAAGCCCAAATCAATGTAAGTTTGATAATGGCGAATAAAATGAGTTGATTTGATTTGATTTGATTTGCAATTTTACGATATTTTTTCGTTTTTCTTATTTTTTCTGTTTGTATTTTTGTGTGTTTGTTAACACGATTCCGGCTAAACAGATATTCCAATTGCGATGAAATTTTCTGGAGGCCTTCGAAATCTCTAAACTTACAACTGCCACGTTTTGAGCGCAATATAAAAACTATTTCTCATAAAAATCGCAATTTTACGATTTTTTTTCGATTTTTAAAAATTGTCTTCGACTTATAACACCTACATGCTTTATTCGATTGTAATCATTTTTTTACAGAACCTTAATTTTATGAATTAATATATTCGTATGAGACTTGAGCATAATCAAAAAATTATTCCTAATTAAAATCGCAATTTGACGAATTTTGTCAATTTTTAAAAATTGTCTTCGACTTATAACACCTACATGCTTTATTCGATCATAATGACTATTTATAGAAACTTAATTTTATGAATTAATATATTCGTGTGAAAATTGAGCGTAATCTAAAAATTATTTCTCATGAAAATCGCAATTTTTCGCTTTTTTCGGTTTAAAAAAAGTTTCTTCAGCTTATAACACCTACATGCTTTATCCGATTGTAATGATTTTTTTCCCAGAACCTTAATTGGATGAGCGAAGCGAAGACTTCAATTTCACTGATCCCCCAAAAAATTACGCTCGGGTGTTTTTTTTGTCTGTTTGTTCGCACGATTCCGGGCCAACGGCATAAGCGATCTTGATGAAAATTGATGGGGACCTTCGAAATCTCTGAACTTAGACGTGCCACGTTTTTGGGTACAATAGAAGAAATATTTCTCATTGATATCGTACTTTTGCGATTTTTTTCTATTTGTAGTGGAATATTTTCGTGACATTTGGGCCGATTTTGACCAAACGGGTGGGGACGTTCATATTTTACATGGATATTAAAGTTATAGTGATGTAGTACCTTTAAAAAAAAAGGTGAAAAAGTTAGCCAGAATCATTAGAAATAAAGGTTTTAATATGAGTTTTTTGTGGTTTATTATAACAATTAACAAGTAACAATAGAAACTTGACAACAATCACCTACAATGCATTCAAAAAGCACTTGCAAAGGAAAAGTGGTCCTACGCAAACTAAAAACTTACAAAAAAGCTCATCCATAAACGCGGCGGGACTTAAGCATTTTCCTAGTTTTATGAATTAATATATTTGGATGAGCGAAGCAAAGACTTCAATTTCACTGACCCCCCAAAAAATTTAGCTCTGGTGTTTTTTTGTTTGTTTTTTGTCTGTTTGTTGTCACGATTCCGGGAAAACGGCATAAACGATCTTGATGAAAATTGGAGGGTACTTTCGAAATCTCTAAACTTATAGACGTGCCACGTTTTTGGGTACAATCGAAGAAATATTTCTCATGAATATCGTAGTATTTTTTTCGATTTTTAGTGCGAAATTTTCATGACATTTGGGCCGATTCTGACCAAACGGGTGGGGCTACAACGATCAAATTTCACATGGACATTAAAGTTATGGTGATGTAGAACCTTTTGAAAGAAAAAATTGAAAAAGTTAGCCAGAATCCATAGAAATAATGGTTTTATTTTACGTTTTTTTAGATTTATAATAACAATTAACAAGTAACAATAGAAACTTGACAACAATCACCTCCAATGCATTCAAAAAGCACTTGCAAAGGAAAAGTGGACCTACGCAAACTTACAAAAAGTCTCATCCATCAACGCGGCGGGACTTAAGCGTTTTCCTAGTAATGGGAAATTTGAGCGCAATCGAAAAATTATTTCTCATGAAAAATCGCAATTTCACGGTTTTTTCGTTTAAAAAAAATACGCTCATCCAACAGCGCGCCTGAAAAAGCGTTTGCGAAACTTCCTAATAACAAACAATGTGTGTGTATATACAGAAAAACCCAGACGCAGTCCACCAAATAGATTGGAAATGCATAGCGAAGCAATGAACAAGTGCGTCTTATGCACGGCCGCTGCGATCTTGCTGACGTCACACTCGCGGCGGAGATGCGCAGTGTCATTGGATGATCAAAGCGAAGACTTTAATTTCACCGCCCCCCAAAAAATTTAGCTCGGGTGTTTTTTTGTTTTTTTCTTGTTGTTTTGTTTTTTTGTTTGGTTTTCTTGTCTGTTTGTTCGCTCTCTACTGGGCAAACGGCATATGCGATCTTGATGAAAATTTGAGGGGACCTTCGAAATCTCTGAACTTAGACTTGCTACGTTTTTGGGTACAATCGAAGAAATATTTCTCATGAATATCGTACTTTTTCGATTTTTTTCGATTTTTAGTGCGATATTTTCGTGACATTTGGGCCGATTCTGACCAAACGGGTGGGACTACAACGTAGAGGTCTGCACGGGCCTACTTCTAGAAGCCCGGCCCGGCCCGGGCCCGGAATTTCAGGCCCGGGCCCGGCCCGGGCTTGTATTAATCTAGTTTATCAAAGCCCAGGCCCGGCCCGGGTCCGCCATAAGTGTAAGTAGGCCCGTTACAGCCCGTTCAGAGGTTAAACTCAAAGCAACAGCATGTGGATTTTTTTAGCTTTTACCATGTGAATGAACGTCACGGTGGGGATGAAATGTACTATTACGAGAAACAAAACGGTGAAATTGTGGTCGAGGAACATTTCTATGTTCGCAATTGCAAATACCGATTTCAAATTACATCATAAAGCCCGAAAAAAGCCCGTCTTATTCAGTGAAAAGCAGGCCCAGGCCCGGCCCGGGCCCGTCTAAAAATGCATAACAAGGCCCGAGCCCGGCCCGTGCAGACCTCTACTACAACGTTCATATTTCACATGGACATTAAGGTAATGGTGATGTATTGCTTTCTGAAAGAAAAAGTTGAAAAAGTTAGCCAGAATCCATAGAATAAAGGTTTAAGTTTGAGTTTTTTTTAGGTTTATAATAACAATTAACAAGTTACAATAGAAACTTGACAACAATCACCTACAATGCATTAAAAAAGCACTTGCAAAGAAAAAGTGGTCCTACGAAAACTAAAATCTTAGAAAAAAGCTCATCCATGAACGCGGCGGGACTTAAGCGTTTTCCTAGTATCTAGCCACACAGAGATTGTCCCATGGGCTAAAATTAAGGCACATTCCGCCCAGTCACCCGAAAAGGCGGTGCGAATTACATCATGAACTGAACCGAACTTCTCCTGAATTATTTGTGATTTAGAGGTATTTATTGAGTAATCTCATGTTTTATTTCGTTGTGGTAATTCGTAATACTCTTAAATAGTCGTATAATAGTTAGTAATCCTCGTCTTACCCTCGTCTTCAGTCGGGGGCGATTTCAACCCTCGCTGCTGGACGAAGCGATCGGTTTGTTTTGGTACACACTAGTGAGTGTTTTGTTTTCTTTCTCTTTCCTTATTTTCATTGAATTGCCATGTTTTCAACCCTACGACCTGTTCTCGTACTCGCAATTACGTCACGTATCAACACACTTAAATGTGTGCTTGATCGTTCGTTCTCCAAACCGACCGCAGCCGAAGTCCACGAGTGGATTTTCTCGATATTACGTCTGGAACCATCGTCAGTCACTGCCATACAGTTGGATGGCGCTAAGCAGGCAGTATACATAAAACTAACCGGGGATCGTCTGTGTGAGGAGCTCCTCACTAATCTAGGGAGTTCTGTTCCTTTCCGCCATGCTGATGGTTCTATCAGCAAAGTTGCTATCGGCCATGCTGACCTAGGCTAGGGTACAGGCTAGTGGCGGAACTTCGTTTCATGGGCCCGCCCGCAAAATTTCTTTGGGGGCCCCCCTTAACAGATACTACGTGCATAGGCACAGTGTTGAATACGCCTTTAAAAGTGTCAAGAGATGGCGCTAGTGGTCACCGCGCGAATACAAAGATGTCGGCTACGATGAGGTCGCTCACGCTGGCGCACCGTGAGGCTCCGTATGCGAGGGCCCCGTCAAACAGGGGCTATTTACATTATTTTGATCTAGTGACATTTTGGAATGCCATTGCATAGTTTTCACAACTGAAATAAATTAATGTGTGTACTAATTGGTGCCTAGTTAATAATCTGTCGGTGTGAATGAATATACATACGATGTCATACTTGCTGTGACATGTGCCTATATGCACAATGCTGAAAATCAACTTTTATCTTGAACACAATATCGCAAAACAACTGGTTACTTTTACTTTCGATTCCAACTAAGTATTCTACTTACAATATAGAAAAATCAAAGGGATCGAAATAGTCTAGTTTGCATACAAAACTCAGACTCGGAGACAGTAGGCCGTAATATGAATTCTTAGCACTTCCCTATAATTATTTTGCAAATAAACTTTACAGAAATGAAACTTAGGTGACTAGGACGTACATATTGTTATTTTAAATTTTTTGAACAATAAATAATAGGCCTACGTAAAATAAATATACTTTTCAATAAAAAAGTATGAATATACGAATTGAAATAGACAGTAGGGCCCTACAAGTGGATATGAAACACTACATTTTAAACCTAAGTAATAATCAAATACACAAATAAACGCTTATAAATAAATAATTACCGAGTATAAATGGAAATTAATGAAGTGCACATATATTTCCAAACAAAAAGTGACATAATAATAATTATTATTATGCCAGACATCGCTCCAAAATAATGGTAATTAACCATTAATTAAACACCATTGAGCCTATTTGTGATTCATTCATTGGGAGTACTAAGAACTTCATATTTAATTGCCAAGTTCATAGTTGTTTGGAAACAATGAAAATAAAATTCGTAAGTAGACAATAAAAATTGTTTTCTACTACACTTGGCCCTAATCGTAAGCAATTTTTAATAAGTATCTTTCTATGCATTTTATTTTGTATTGTAACTAAATAAGCAGGTTTGCTACTCGTCAATTGTAAAACATCTTAGGCCTATATTTCGTTTCGTAGGAATTAAAATGTCCCAACTGCCTGTCTTCTGTTGTCTAACTACGTAGGCCCTATACATGGTCGTGTGAGTATATTTGGGAGGAAATGTATACAAAGGATATTTAAATGTGACTGATCCAGCATTCACTTTTTACTGAGTAAACCTTAGGTTAAACGTTCAGTGAAGATTTCTGATGGTGGGAATCAACTCGTCGACCTTTCAAATATGTGTCTCACGTGAACGGCAATGGGATGTTTGAACTACCACTATCGATATTGCAAATTAGGCCTACTGAACCCTTTTTAACAAACAATTGAATACATCTCTCAGCGAGTTACTGAGTTTTTATAGTTTTATTATCCGTGGAATAAAGCAAACTAGCTATACATATAGTATAATATATTCTATACTGAAAAAGTACAATTATTTTTGTTATTCTGATTACAATCCACACCTACAATATTATTGTTTCGTGTTCTAAAATCGAAATACTTACTGTTTGTTTATAAACCTTGAGGCCTAAACCACTATTATTACACCGTCAGATAGAAATAATATAAAGTAATTGCCCATCTTCGGAATTTACTTAGAATCAGGCCTGTATTCTCACAAAACTTTGAGAACCTAGATCTTACTTTATTTATTGCTATGTCATCTTCTTTGGTATAATTGTGCCGTCTTTAATGGTTGGCTTAGTGGCTTTACCTTATATGCAACTCAGAACACAACAATATCGTTCACTATTCGACATCATCTTGGACGAAAACTTCGCCGCGCCGTGTAGTTTTAAATGCAAACGCCACACCCACCTCCGGAGCGACCTCATCTGAGCGTTTCGCCGTTTCTCCGCTTGGCGCGTGTCGTTTCTTTTTAAAGGCGAATTCAGGCTTTTCATCCCGGGCGGGATATATAATATTATCTTAGGGGTATTATATAGAGACCAAGTACGGGGGGTTGGGGGTAAAGCCTCCAAAAAAGCGGCGCAGGCGAAAATTTGGAAAATCAGGTGTTTAGGGTGCGTTTGGTGCGTTTTAGAAAAAAGTTGTGGGCTGAATGCAATACCAAAATAATGTAGTTTTTGAGTTGTGTTGTGGACGCTAAAAGTTCCCAAATATCCACTAGATTTCACCTTCAAACCGCTAGATTCACAAAACGGACATTTTAGCAACGAAAACAAATACAATATTTTCCGAACAGAATAGAATACTGTTTTTTAACAGTTTTTTTATAACGGGCCCCCTAAACGGCCTGGGCCCGCCCGCAGTTGCGGGCCCTGCGGGCGCCTAGTTACGCTTCTGGTACTGGCAGATTCGGGTTTTTAACCTGCCACTCGAGTTCTCGAATGAGCGTCTTCGCGAGTACCTTCGTTCCTACCTATACCTTGTGTCGACCCAAGTAACACTCTGTCAATCATCAAACTGAAAAGACGCAGATTGTATTGAGGCCTCCCGCCTTCTTTGTTGAAACTAATGTAAAACGCAACCACTTCTAAATCTTCATGTACAAGCAAATTAGTGGACACACAGTTACATAAAAGGGGACGTTCTCAAATACAGGCTGGTACAGATTCCAAAGAGGTCCATGTGGTTTGAAACTGTCAATACGGGTCAAGATGGACAGGCCATCACAGGTAATGGAGATTATTTACATTTGTATTGTGCACAAAACCACCGGTTCCCTTTCACTTGGATGATAGACAGAGTGTTATACTTGGGTCGACACAAGGTATAGGTTCCTACGGGCTGGTTCGGGTCATCGTGGATGAGGTGTGGTCTACTACGTACAGTCCAGTTTTTCAATTTATCACCATTGCCTATTTCGCCGCTCTGCAGCTGCCCTTGATCGACTGTACAAAAAACACGTGGGCGAATCTGTCGCAGCCCTCGGCGGCCGCGTCTGCTTCGACGTCTCAAGCTAAGGACATAGGCCTTCTACTTGCAGCCACGTCAGTTCCAACCCTCGCCAACTTGACCTCGCTAATACCGCCCTCGCATGCTACCCCTGATGTCGCTGTGTTAGGTTCAATGATGACCAAGAAATTGTTGTACAGCAGTTATCTTAGCCCTTCAAAAACTTTTACACAAAGTTGTAGAGCAGTTATCTTTTAGTCACTCTCAAAAACTTTTCACAGCAATAGTTTGTACAGCAGTTTATCTATTCACTCTCAAAAACTTTTGGCGGCTATAGTTTGAATATAGCAGTCTCTGTACAGCAGTTATCTAGGTCACTCTCAGAAACTTGTGACAGCGATAGTTTGTAGAGAAGATATCTTAGTACCTATCAGAAAATTTTGACAGCGATAGTTTTCTGAGAAGTTATCTTAGTCCCTCTCAGAAACTTGTGATAGCGATAGTTTGTAGAGCAGATATAAACTTGTGACAGTGATAGTCTGTAGAGCAGCTATAAACTTGTGACAGCGTTATCTTTAGTTATATATCTTTATGTGGACAAGCAAAATTACTAAAAATGTCATCGATAGGTCAGACAATAATTCAAGTAATTCTCCCGCGGCCAGTTATGCTTCTTCAGCTAGCCCTTGGCATACAAATGCACCATCCATATGGGTCTTTGTTTTAATTGATACTTATTAATCTACTTTGGGTTTTGTTGTTCACATCACGAAATAAAAAAACTATGTGGTGCCCGATATATCGACTGAAGATGCAAACGACCCCATGTTGTAATGATATTGAACTGTAACTAGAAAAACAATGTTGCACACAGACTTTTTATAAATGAATTATAACTAATATTATAAATTATAATTGATATAATTTAAAAATAATTGATTGTTTTATAGCTGACAACTGTGGAGGTTTAAGCTCGTAATCTAGTATAGTTGAGTACCATTACATTAACTGTACACTGTACAGATACCACACAATAGTTTTATTTACATTATTTTGTTGTTATGACTATTTTCATTAGTTTCTTTACTAGAATGGTAATAATTACTATAAACAGTTTACATTTTATTTTCTCTAACTTACATATTATTTTAAAATGTATGTTGCTATTCAAAATTGAACGAATTATTGGTCGTATTAGCTATATATTATACAAAATCAACTGCTTGAATACAAAATATGTAGAATACTGAACATGTTACTAATTTGAATAAACATAATTAACATAAATCACTTAATAGTGATTCCATTTACATTGCATTTCACCTTTCATAAAGCAGATAAATCGATCAAAATATGTTGTGAAAGCAAAGCCTTTTGAGTGTACGTATTATTGTTGTTATTGCTTTTCCGTTAATTAATTGTTTTAATCAAATTATTCAAATCTTCGTAACTCTCATCTCTATATCTCTATAGTAGAATTTTGTTCATACTCAAACAACTGTCAATTTTGAACAATAACAACATTTACCAGAAAAAATGTCCCGTTTATCTTTTTTTTTTTTTTGATAGTATCCATTTGATTAGAACAATGGAAAATCATTATGTCGATTTAGCCGCAGTGTAATTAATTTTTTGACCATTTTTCTTTCTGTGTACTTTTGACGCCACGTATAAGTGAGTGACTATCACCCCAAAAGTTTTTTTTGCAAATTGACTTGTTAAAAAAATAATCAAATTTTTAATTAATTTTATGCAATTTCCCATCGGATTTTGAAGGTAAACTTTATATAGGCGTATTCAGCGCAAAATTCTGTATAAGAAAAGTTCAGAAACAAAACTCTTGCAGAATTTGTCCGTGGTCAAATCATGGTCAAATGCTTCCTTGCCTGGCCTAGTTGTAGCCCCACCCGTTTGGTCAGAATTGGCCCAAATGTCACGAAAATATCGCACTAAAAATCGAAAAAAAAATCGTGGAATTACGATATTCATGAGAAATATTTATTCGATTGTACCCAAAAACGTGGCAATTCCAAGTTCGGAGATTTCGAAGGTCCCCTTCAATTTTCATAAAGATCGCATACTACCCAACAAACATTGAATATCCTGAGGATGTACTCATCTCTACCTTTCAGGCACTATAGAGGTATACCTTCCCCAGTAAAGCCTGAGTACTGCCCAAATGGTGCATTACCCTCAAGCTACCTTTCAGGCAGACTCAGGGATAAGCCTTTAAAATTTATTCATTGAGAATGCACCTTATGGGCACAATAGAGGCAGGGTTACCCTGAGGCTACCTGTAGGTTGCCAAAAAAAGAGATTACCCTCATACTACCTCTATGGGCTCAGCTAGGGAGGGAACATTTGAACAGATTAAACTTAGTCAAATGACTACTTTATTTCATTAACATCTATTTAAATAAAAAAAAATACTTTTGCGATAGGCTCAGATTTCATCCTTGAAAGTACCGGTACTATTTTTGATTATTTCCTTTTATCTATAAATTATTTGAATATTTTTTCTAGTGTGAGCTAATTGGCTATAGGCCTATAGTCGTTAGTTTGAGCTAGAATACTAGCAAGACCGAGCTAGCTAGACCCAACTGACAGTTGGTTGATCAAGCATAAACACAGCACTTAGGCCTACACAAGAAGCATCTACATCCAAAGGTAAGTTGTATTTATTATCATATTAATTTTCTACCATGCCATGGCATGGTCTAGGGCTAGGCACGTTAGGTTTAGAGGCCCGAGTGTGCTTAAACAAAATAATGTTTTTTGAGGTTAGGTTGCCCAACACCCGATGGGCACGCATTTCTAAACACAATGGCCTAGGCCTAGTGGCTGGTTAAATCCCTGTGGCTATTTAACCTTACTGGTAGCTACGTAATTTCTTTGTCATTTTTCTCTACATGCCGGCAAGGCCCCTAGATAATATGCAATTGAACCGGGACCCCTGGCCTTGGAAGTTAGGAACTCCTTCGATTGGGGGGTCCGTCCAAATAGGTCTGTTCGTTTGTCGTACTCTGACTGATCTAGATCAGCCAGAGTAAGTTATCGGCGTTCTTTTGTAAAATCTTACTCTAGATCAAGTTGTGATGTGCGTTCTTTTGTACCAAGTAACTTACTCTAGAGTTAGCGAGAGTACGAATATGTACTCTGGGTCTATAGGTGGAGTACGTAGAGTAGAGTAAGAAAAAATGGCCGAAGAGCGGTAAATGATCGAGCTGGAAACCATAATCTAGGCTAGCCTATTTGCTAACTATGGCTGAGGCGTCGCAAGATATTATCGACGCCACTTTAATTTAAAATTTAAATTTAAAAAAAAAAAATTTAAATTTAAATTAAAATTAGGTTAAGTTGACCATAATTATGTTCTTTTGTCGTGATCTGGAGTACGTACTCCGAGAAGCTCTGGATCAGGTTATGACGTTTTTACTCTGACTCTAGAAATATCGGAGTAACTCTACTTTACTCTGGAGTAAGACAAACGAACAGACCTGTTTTGTAGGAAATCGTAGGTTAGGGGGGGGGGGGGCGAAGCGTGTATGTTTTACAATATGTAGGGCCTACTTGGTATTATTAAACGAGGGAGCAAAGCGACTGAGTGTTTCCATGCAACTCAAACGGCCTTATTCTGTGAGTCTGTCTGTCTTGTCTGTAGGCCTACGTCGAAAACAGCCGAATCGCTGAACAGATAGCGCTGAAATTTTAAACAGACATCCGGTAGGCCTACGAGTTTACTGAGAACTGAATACTGATAGCAAAATCAGCTAGCTATCCATTGCGATTTAAACCTACAATAAATAAAAATGTGATTTTTGTACATATCGATAGCATTTGATGAGATGTTGTAGGCTTTCACGACCCGTAGATGTCTTCTGTATGATCCCTGGGCTGTTTCGTCGTGTCAATGATGAGGCACTGCTCGACGTTTCGCCACCCATGTTGGTGGCTTCTTTCTTGAATCATTCTTGAAGAAGCCACCAACATGGGTGGCGAAACGTCGAGCAGTGCCTCATCATCGACACGACGAAACAGCCCAGGGATCATACAGAAGAGATCGATAGCATTTGTTTACATTTTTCAAATGTAGGCCTACTCAACACATGGCTCACTCACTCGTTTAAAACGACTTTGGCGTTTCCCTAGTATTTCACAACACCAACGCTCTGCACTCAAAACATCGCAAAAAGCATTTGGACCCCCTCCCCCGCCCCCCCCCCCCCCCGCCAACCGAAGGAGTACTAGAAGTTAGGGTGGGGGGTATGGGGATCAGCGCCAGTTTCAGGGTAGGGCCTAGGCCTTCCAGCCCCCCATTAAAACACCTTTTATTAAAATCTCATGGATATTATTCAATTGTTAAACATAAAAACCATGTGTCATTAAATTGGATAAATTAGATACATAGGAAGGCCCTTCAGTTTCAATTGATTCGTGGCAATTCTTTAACCCTTCTACAGGAATACGGTGACTCACCGCCTCCCACATGCTGCAGGTGGCGGCAGGTCGCAACTTGCAACAAAGGTTTGCGGCTCATTCATTAGTCGCAGTCGCCGTTGAACTTCGCTACGGAACACTATCGGTTTAGGTTATTGATTGTGGAGTAATTCATACTGATTGTCGAGTGATTTATTTTCGATTGAAACCAATAAATTATATTATGTAAACATGTTTATCTTGGTAGCACCCTCTCCTATAGTGGCGTATCCAGGGGGAGAAGGCTCGGGAAGCAATTGGCCCTCCCCAAACCAAATCCCAACTGTACAAAACAATGTTGGGTACTTGTTCATTAACGGGACCCCCTCCAAAAAATGTAAAAATTCAGTAAAAACATAACATTAGACAATCAAAACTACTACATCTACTCCAACTGAGTTTCAGGAGGTCAGGAAAACACAATTATTTCGAACAAAGCCTCGAAAACATCCTTTCCGGCTACATTCTTTGCGCCAGGAGTGACACGGCCTAGGCCAACATATTCCACCTACAAAACCTTTAACGTCGCTATTTTAAATATAAAGGACTGTCAATGGAAAAGTACTTTTGTTTAAAATAGCGACGTTGAAGGTTTTGAAGGATCATTTGGTGTCTGTGAACGTCAATGTCAGCTGCACGGCGACGACTGCTCTAATGTAGGCATACGTGTTCCAATGGACTGTACTCGCCTGAGTCACGTTGAACGTGTGAGTCAAGTTCACTGTCAGTCATATTCAACTCCTCGCAAGTTGTAATTATTTATTGTAAACAGAAATAAGTAAAAAAAAACGACGATGGGGGGGGAGCAATTAACAAAAAATTGAGGGGGGTCCCGTTAATGAACAAGTACCCAATGTTGTTTTGACTATCTGTTACGCCCAAATGGCATAAGTCGTGCTCAGTAAACTCCTCGAAATATAGTGCTTGCACATTTCTATCAATACTGACTGTGAATGGTGCACTATATTGCTTGTGTAGCGCAGTAGGTAGTAGCGTGCGTTACTGTAGTGAATTTGGAAGGTGGTAGGTAGTGTAACGTTAAAGAAGCAAAGCAAAGAAGTTAAAAAGAAAAAAAGCCTAGGGTACCCTATACGGTAGGCCTAAATAATGAAAAACTTCATGTACTTTGGGTATTTCTTTTAGGCCTATATTGATTATTTTCTATTGTAATTTTTGTGTTGCATTAGGCCTATTAAGAAAATAGTGATGTTGGCAGGTTACATTTCTTTCTAGCGGACATAGGCCTAAGCCCGTGGATTTCAAGTTAGGCTACCCTTACTGAAATTTGATAAGTTGTTTTATTCCTATAAAATCACGTCTCATATTTCAGTAAGGGTAATTTTTTTTTTTTTTTTTATTTAGGCCTATTTAACATCATCCTATTCAGTTATAGCCTAAAAAACTGATTTACAAAGGAGGACAACTAAATAAATCTACTTACTTAGATGCAGATTATTATTAGTAGTAGGCCTGTTATTAGAAGTATAAAGTGCGCACTGTATCATTGATGTACTATAATGCGCGTTACGGACGGTAACTATGGATAATATGCTGACGTAGGGAATGTGCACTGTGCAGTCGGTTTATGCGCACTTTGTCAACAGAACTCCATGGTTGTCTGTTTCACAATACCTGATTCTTGGTGTACAACATAATGAATATACTATAAATAAATCGTATTTAGAGTACCCACTCAATTATATAACTGAATTTCAGTGGGGGACAGTAAATCACAGCGACCAAGCCAACCCTGTAGGCCCTGACGCAATCGCTCTGCAATCGCAATTGTGAATAGTGTGTACAAGTCTTGCATTCGGTTGATATTTCACATTTCTAAGCCGCCTTGTTAACACTACTGAGTATGGACTAACAAGCAGGTGCTGGGAACTTGTCTGAGGCCACTTGAGTTCCGTTTCCAAAGCGTGCATGAACCTACTGCACATTCCTTAAATCTACATCAGCAGATCCATAGTTACCACAACGCTTGTAATTTGAGAGATTTAATTAATCGTTATACATAATTGTTTATCGGTAGATCGAACCAAGATAAAATATTTTAAATGATTGAAAATTTTTTATAAGGTATTGATTACAAAAAATGGAATAAATGGAAACCATAATGTAATAGGCCTATAAGCCTACATCTTAATTGCAATTAACTATTCCCGGAACTTCCGTTTAGGGATGGTCAATGGTCATACACATGAACTAAACATGAATGCAAGCACAAAACAGAAAGTGGTGAGAGTGCATAGGCATATATGTTATTACTAGGAAAACGCTTAAGTCCCGCCGCGTTGTTGGATGAGCGTAATATTGGTGCATTGAGCTGCCATTGTGTTATGCGGATTTTCTGTTGTTCTGTGAAAAAATTATTACTAAGTCGAAGATTTTTTTTAAATTAAATTAAATTAAATTAAAAATTTACTTAATTTTTTTATTAATCGTAATTTAAAAAAAAGAAAAAAATCTTAAAATTGCGATTTTCATAAGAAATAATTATTCGATTGCGCTCAAATTTTACACGAATATATTAATTCATAAAATTAAGGTTCTGTGAAAAAATCATTACAATAGGATAAAGCATGTAGTTGTTATAAGTCAAAGAATTGTTTAAAAAAAGAAAAAAACTGTAAAATTTCGATTTTCATGAGAAATAATTTTTCGATTGCGCTCAAATTTCACAAGAATATCTTAATTCATAAAATTAAGGTTCTGTGAAAAAATATTTAAAATCGGATTAAGCATGTAGGTGTTATAAGTCGAAGAATTTTTTTAAAAAATCGTAAAATTGCGATTTTTATGAGAAAAGAATTTTAGATTGCGCTCAAAAACGTGGCAGTTCTAAGTTCAGAGATTTCGAAGGCCTCCATAAAATTTCATCACAATTGGAGTATCGGTTTA
The DNA here is from genome assembly GCA_024449915.1 of Sweltsa coloradensis. Classification (NCBI taxonomy): domain Eukaryota; kingdom Metazoa; phylum Arthropoda; class Insecta; order Plecoptera; family Chloroperlidae; genus Sweltsa; species Sweltsa coloradensis. The sequence continues at coordinate 56,880 of JAMZAV010002229.1, forward strand.
GCCGGAATCGTGTTAACAAACACACAATAATACAAACAGAAAAAAAAAGAAAAACATTCCGGGGTTTTTTTCTCCAGTGTAGTGAAATGGAATCTTCGCTTCGCTCGCTACGCTCGCTACGCTCATCCAATAATGATTGATGGCAGCACATACAGTACTCACTATTGCCGAATAACGGCATATGCCGTCACATTGTGACTTATGCCTCTCTGCAAGTGTGGCTGTGTGGGTTCCTATGAATGATTTAGGTAAACATGTATGCCCTACAAAACTAATCCCTATTTATTGGTTTAGAATATTTGAAAACAAAAGTTGAAAATGTGAAAACCTATTTTAAATTTTGCAAATTTGTATCAACTAGGACTATTATTTGATGCAAAACTTAAATACCAAATACTTTAGAATGGAAAATGAAAATTAACAATTTTTTAAAATATAATTCATTACTTTATTAATTAGTAAATTAATTACTTTATTGTTAGGGATGCACATCAATACCTTTTTCATTATCGATTATCAAAATGGTTATGTCATTATCGAATCACCAATAAAGCCCGTTCCGATCTATAAGTGGAACCTCAAGTGTGGCACATGTAAGTGAAAACAAAACAATCACGTTCCGTTTACGGCCTGGCTGTCTTCGATGTCATGTGTTTGGCTTCCGTTATCAACTGATAGGTCAATTCCAAACATAAATCTCTAGTGTCATGACACAACGTGAGATAATCTCCATCTTTAGAGTTTAGTTCGTGCCACTGTTGACGAATTATTTTATGTTTCGATAATCGATAATGAATTTTGTTTATCGATTATCGAAATAATAACCATTATTGATTATTGATCGATAATATTGATAATCGTGTGCACCCCTATGTATTGTTATTAATTCAAATATTTGGTATTCAAGTTTTGAATCAAATAACACGTCTAATTGATAAAAATGTGCAAAATTTAAAGCAAATTTCAATACTTTTCACAAACTTAAATTTATTTTGTTTTTGCTACTTATTTCACACAATAGTACATCTATTTAGCAGCACTGTGGGCAATATTGGAATTATTAGTAATTAATTAAGCGAGCGAAGCGAGCGTTTCCATTTGACTCTGCCGGAAAAATTAGTCACTGGTTTTGTTTTGTTTTTTTTTTGTTTGTTTGTTTGTTTTTTTTGTTTTTTTTTTTTTTGTTTGTATGTCTCGCGATAACATTCGAACGGAGGCTCGGATCGAGTTGAAATTTTGACCATCCGCAAGCTTTGTTCTCGATTGAATGCCATTAGTTTTGTGGCAAAATCGTTCAAAAAGTTAAAAAGTTACATTAAAGTTAATCCAAAGTTTTTTTTTCAAACTCAACGGCGACAAAATCTGAGATAGCCAAATCATTTAGAATGTCCGTCCGGTCACGAATATGTTAATTTTATTTTGATCCGATAAGTAGTGTAGATGGAAATTACATTATAACAAAGTACGGTTACCATGGCAACGGAAAGTCGTGCAGCTTTTTGGCTCATGATAGCGGTCGAACGGAGGCTCGGATCGAGTTGAAATTTTCACCATCCGCAAGCTTTGTTCTCGATTGAATGCCATTAGTTTTGTGGCAAAATCGTTCAAAAAGTTAAAAAGTTACATTAAAGTTAATCGAAAGTTTTTTTTTCAAACTCAACGGCGACAAAATCTGAGATAGCCAAATCATTTAGAATGTCCGTCCGGTCACGAATATGTTAATTTTATTTTGATCCGATTAGTAGTGTAGATGGAAATTACATTATAACAAAAGTAACGTTGCCATGGCAACGAAAAGACGCGCGAAGTTTCTAATGCACTGCCACCTAGAAGTAATCAAAATACTTTCGAGGAAGCAGTATTATTTGTCAACAAAGAGTTTAAATAGTTTTCCCAAGGAGTCAAGGTCCTCTAGATGGCGGTGGATTTTAAAGTAAAGATTTAAACACGGGTTTACCCAAATGCCTTGGCAATAATAAATAATACTGGAAACGTGAACGTCGTAAATTTTAAAATTTAAAAAAATGTGCAATGTGGATCTAGCTAAAGCACGTGCTCGCTTATCAACGCGTCCAACTGAGCGTTTCCTAGTTAAAATTAATTGCTTTTAAATCTAGCATATTGCCGACAGTCCACCCACAAGCTTCCTGCCTGGGAGCTACCTTTCTGGGCAGTACTCAGGATATCCCAGGGTTGTGCTACCTGTACACTGCTCTTAGTGTCTCACTCCATGTTAAAAGTATAGAAGAAAGGTAGTACCCAGGAGCTCTCTCCTCCCATAAAAGTAACCCCAGAGTAATCCTCAGGAGGAACAAGCTCCCACAAGTTTCCTGCCTGGGAGCTACCTTTCTGGGCAGTACAGAGGATATCCCATCATTTTGCCTACAGTTTGCCTGTGAGTTACCTCAATGGGAGCTATTACCTTTCTGGGTAATACTGAGGATACTCCAAGGCAACCCACGCTCTGCCTCTGTGCTGCTTTCTGGGCAGTACTCAGGATATCCCAGGGTTGTGCTACCTGTACACTGCTCTTAGTGTCTCACTCCATGTTAAAAGCATAGGAAAAAGGTAGTACCCAGGAGCTCTTTCCTCCCATAAAAGAAATCCCCGAGTAATCCTCAGGAGTGAAAAATGTTTGTTGGGTATGCATAAACACATAAACAAATGCCCCCTTCCCTCGGCCGCTACATCACACTCCATTTTAATTTGTTCAATAAATAATAATTCGGTAACAGATAATATATTAGGCCCTATTCAGATTCACATAATATGCGAAACGAAAATGAGTTTTAAGTTTCTTACCCGATTTCACTTCTTGGGCGAAATGAATGAGAACTTTCGTCGCTGTTCCCGCAGGGGTGTGGCCGAGGATTGTAGGCAGCAGGCTCTGTGAAACAAACACATGCAATTTCTTATTAGTTTGAAATAGAGAGCAACAATGCAACAGACTCCATCTTAGTCTTCTAAGAAGAGCAAGTACCACTTTGTGGCAGGTTAGTCTCCTAAGAAGAGCAAGTACCACTTTGTGGCAGGTTAGTCTCCTAAGAAGAGCAAGTACTTACCTCGTTGAACTGTTGAGCATCGAAACCACACAGTACGAATATTGCGTTCTCGCAGATCTCTTCTTCGGTAGTGTCGAGCTCACACCCATACTTGGCCATCAGTTTCAGTATCTTATTTTGAGGCAGGAACTCGTCGGCTCCAAAGAAATGTAATATAAACTAAACAGAGGAGAATAAATATTTTTGAGAAAAGATTGTTAATTTATAACCTCATTATGTATAATCTATTACCTGAGGGCTTATTTATACTAACTCTCGTTCGACAATACTCGATCGACAACGTTACGATAAGGCTCCTTCTGTCCAATACTGTCTTCACTATTTGAGTATCTAATTTGCACTAAACGATTATAACATTTGAATCCATAGTAGATAATGTCCTCGCTAACTTATTTGCACTAAACGATTATAACATTTGAATCCTTAATAGATAATGTCCTCGCTAACTTATTTGCAATAAACGATTATAACATTTGAATACTTAGTACATAATGTCCTCGCTAACTTATTTGCAATAAACGATTATAACATTTGAATCCTTAGTAGATAATGTCCACGCTAACTTATTTGCAATAAACGATTATAACATTTGAATCCTTAGTAGATATGTCCACGCTAACTTATTTGCACTAAACGATTATAACATTTGAATCCTTAGTAGATAATGTCCTCGCTAACTTATTTGCAATAAACGATTATAACATTTGAATCCTTAGTAGATAATGTCCACGCTAACTTATTTGCAATAAACGATTATAACATTTGAATCCTTAGTAGATAATGTCCTCGCTAACTTATTTGCAATAAACGATTATAACATTTGAATCCTTAGTAGATATGTCCTCGCTAACTTATTTGCAATAAACGATTATAACATTTGAATCCTTAGTAGATATGTCCTCGCTAACTTATTTGCACTAAACGATTATAACATTTGAATCCATAGTAGATATGTCCTCGCTAACTTATTTGCAATAAACGATTATAACATTTGAATCCTTAGTAGATATGTCCTCGCTAACTTATTTGCACTAAACGATTATAACATTTGAATCCATAGTAGATAAATTCCCCCTAAATTTTTTAAAAAAAAATTTTTTTTTTAAATTTCCCCCCTTTTTTATGAAAAATTTAAAATTATTAAAATTTTTTTAATAAAAAAAATTTTAAAAAAGTAAAAATTCCCCAAAATTTTTGCAATAAACGATTAAACATTTTAACCTTTGTAGATATGTCCCCTTTTCTTTTTGCCCAATAAAATTTACATTGGAAAACCTTTAAAAATATGTCCCGCTAACTTATTGCAATAAAGTTATAACATTTGAACCTATAGATAGTCCCCTTTTTTTAAAACAAAAAAATTTAAAAATTGAAATTTTCTTTTTCCCCCATTTTTTAAAAAAATTAAAATTTAATCCTTAGTGATAAAGTCCTCGCTTATTTGCATAAAGATTTAAAATTTGAATCCTTTAAATGTCCTCGAAAATTTTTTAAATAAAAAGATTAAATTTAACCTTTGAAAAACCCCCCTAACTTATTAATAAAGATTTAACATTTAATCCTTTGTAGATAATTTCCGCTAATTTTTAAAAATTTAAATTGAATTTCCCAAAAAAATTTCCTAAAGTTTAAAAAAAATTTTTTTTTTATAAAGTCCCAAAATTTGCCAATCAATTTAAATTTGAATTTATAAAATGTCCCGTAATATTTCGTTTAAAAATTTGCCAATTTAAGTTTAACATTTGCCCCAAACGATATAAAATTTTAACTTTAAAAATTTAACATTTGCCAAAAGGGTTTTTTTGGGAAAATTTTTAAATTTTCCCCAATTTTTTAAAATTAAAAATTTAAAACATTTAAATTTAAAAGGGTAAATTTTTCCCAAAAAAAAATTTAAACCTTAAAATGCCCCTAATTATTAAAAAACTTATAACTTTAATCCTAGTTAAAACCCCCCTAACTTATTGCATAAACATTAAAATTTGAATTATTAAAAGTCCCGCTAACTTTTTGCAAAAAACGATTATAACATTTTAACCTTAGTAGAAGTCCCCAAAATTTTTTAAAAAGAAAACATTTAACCTTGGAAAAATCCCCCCAAAAATTATTTGCATAAAGATTATAACATTAAATTTGTTAAAAGTTAATATTTCCAAAAATTAAACATTAATCTTGGAAAAAATTTTGCCCAAAATTTCATTTTAACCTTTAAAACCCCCCTTTTTTAAAAGTTTAACTTTGAATTTTAAAAAAATTAAATTTTTTTAATTTTTATAAACGTTTAAAATTAAAAAAGTTCTTTGAACCCTTTGATAAAATTTTAAACCTTTTATTTAAAAAATTTTTTTTAAAAAAAAAAACCTTTTAATTTTTAAAACCCAAAAAAATTTTGAATAAACAAAACCAAAAAAAAATTTTTGTTTTTTGAAAAATTAAAACCCTTTTTTTTTTTTATAAATTTGAATCCTTATAAAGTCCTGAAATTTTTGCTCGTAACTTTTAAAATTTATAAATTTTTTTCCTTTTAAATTTACTAACTTTAAATTTTAAAATTTTTTTTTCCTTAAAATTCCCCTAATTTTTCACTAAATTTTAAATTTTTTCCTGGGTTTTTTCGCTAACTTTTTCATAAAAATTTTTAAAATTTTTAAAAAAAATTAAATTTCCCCCAAATTTTTGAATAAAGATTAAATTTTTTTAATTTTTTAAACCCCAAAAATTTTTTCCATAAAGGATAAATTTTTTAGATATTCCCCTTTTAATTTTTGAAAAACTTTAACTTTTCATAAAATTTCCCCCCAATTTTTTATAAAGAATAACTTTTTCTTTAAATGTTCCCCAAATTTTTCAAAAAAATTAAAATTTTAAACTTATAATTTCCCCGTTTTTCAAAAAATTTAAAAAATTTTAAAAATTGAATAATGTTGCTCTTTTTCAAAAAATTAAACATTTGAATCCTAGTAGATAGCCCCGTAAAATTTTTGAAAAAAATTTAAATTTAATTTTTAAAAAAATTTTCCCCCTAAAATTTTTAAAAAAATTTAATTTTTCCCATATAAACCCCCCAAAATTGAAAAAAAATTTTAAAAAATTTTCCCCCTTTTTTAATCGAAAAACATTTGAATCCCTTTTAAAAATTTCCCCAAATTTTAAAAACCCAAAAAATTTAATTAAAAGATATTCCCCTTTTAAATTTTTAAACCCCTAAAATTTTAAAATTTTAAAAATTTGAATTTTTGAATAAACGTTAAAATTTAAACCTTATAATAAGTCCCGTTTTGAATTTGTTTAAAATTTAAAAAAATTGAAAATATTTTTCCCCAAAAATTATCATTTTAACCTTAATTTGTCCCCAATTTTCCTAACATTATAACATTAACTTTAAAAAATCCCCTTTTAAAATTTTAAAAAAATTATCTTTAACCTTAAACCTAATTATTTTTTTAAACTTTTTTAACATTCCCCAAGATTATGCCCTAAAATTATAAACATTTAACTTATTTATAATGTCCCGCTAACTTATTTGCAATAAACGATTATAACATTTGAACCTTAGTAGATATTCCTCCTACTATTTCATAAAGTTATACATTGAACCTTGTAGATATGTCCTCGTAACTTATTTGCAATAAACGATTTAACATTTGAACATAGTAGATATGTCCTCCCTAACTTATTGCATAAAAGATTATAACAAATTTTTTCCATAGATAGCTAAATTCCCCGCTAACTTATTCCTAAACATTATAACTGAATATTTAGTAATTTTCTAACTTATTTTGATAAAGGGTTATAACATTTTTCATATTAAAAAATTTAACTTATTCACTAAAGATTTAAATTTGAATACTTGAATAAATTTCCTGCTACCCTTTTTTGCACTTTTAAACATTTGAATCCTTTGTAGATATGTCCCGCTAACTTATTTGCAATAAACGATTATAACATTTAACCTTTAGAATAATTCCTTAACTATTTGCAATAAACGATTATCATTTGATTCATATAAATTTGTCCTGCTTTAATTTTTGCATAACGATTATACATTTGAATCCATAGTAGATATGTAAACCAATTAATTTCAATAAACATTATAAAATTTGAATCCTTTGTAATAATGTCCTCGCTACTTATTTATAAACATTTAAAAATTTAATCCATAGTAGAATGTCCTCGCTACTATTTAAAAACATTAAAATTGATCCTTATAGTATGTCCACGCTAACTTATCAAAAAAATTATAAATTTTTCCATTTTTTTTTTCTAATATTTCAATAAACATTATAACATTTGAATCCTTGTAATAATTTCCTTAACTTATTTCAATATTTATTAATTAATCCTTAATAATTCCCCTAACATTTCATAAACATTAAACTTTGAAATCCTTGTAATTATTCTGCTAAATTATTCATTAACCTTATAAATTTAATCTTATTTTTAATAAAGTCCACCTAATTGTAATAAACATTAACATTTGAATCTATAATAAAGTCCAGTAATTATTGCAATAAAAATTATAACATTTAATCAATTTGATATGTCCTGCAACTTTTTTGCAATAACGATTTTAACTTTTTAATACCTTAGTAGATATGTCCACGCTAACTTATTTGCACTAAACGATTATAACATTTGAATCCTTAGTAATATGTCCACGCTAACTTTTTGCAATAACGATTAACATTTGATCCTAGTATATTCCACCTACTTATTTGCACTAACATAACATTTGATCCTTAGTAGATAATATCCACGCTAACTATTTGCAATAACGATGATAACATTTGAATCCTTATAGATATGTCCTCGCTAACTATTTGCATAAACGTTATAACATTGAATCCTATAGATATTCCTCGCTAACTTTTGCCTAAAAATTATAACATTTGATCTTAGTAGATATTTCGCTACTTATTCGCACTAAACGTTATAACTTGAAACATGTATAATTCCCCGCTATTATTTACTAAACGAAACATTTGAATCATATAGATAATATGTCCTCGCTTACTTATTGATAACGATATAACATTTGAATCTTATAGATATTCCCGCTAACTTTTTTCATAAAGATTATAACATTTGATCCCTGAAATAATTCCTCGCTAACTTATTGCATAAACGATTAAACTTTAATCCTTTTTTAATGCCACGCTACTTATTTGCACTAAATTATACTTTGAATCCTTTAGATATGTCCTCGCTAACTATTTGCCTAAACGATTATACTTTGAATCTTATAGATATGTCCGCTAACTATTTGCATAAACGATTATACATTGTCCATAGTGTATTCCTCGCTACTTTTTGCAATAAACATTATTGGGAGCGTAGCGAGCGTAGCGCGAAGCGAAGATCTTTCCTACACTGGAAAAAAAATCCGGTGTTTTTTTTTTTTTTTTTCTTTTTTTTGTATTTTTGTTGTCTGTTAACCATTCCGCAAACCGATACTCCGATTGTGATGAAATTTTATGGAGGCTTCGAATCTCTAACTTAACTGCCACGTTTTTGAGCGCATCGGGAATTTTTTCTCATAAAAAACCAATTTACGATTTTTTCTAATTTTAAAACATTCTTCGACTTATACTCCTACTGCTTTATTCATTGTAATGATTTTTTCACAGAACTTATTTATGATAGATATCGTGTGAATTGAGCGTAATCGAAAATTATTTCCATGAAATCGAAATTTACGGGTCTTTTCATTTTAAACAATTCTTTTACTTATAAAACCTACATCTTATCCTATTGTATGATTTTTTCACAGACCTATTTTATGAATTAATATATTTGTGTAAAATTGAGCGCATCGAATAACTATTTCTTATGAAATTTCATTTTACGATTTTTTTCTTTTTTAAATACGTTATTAAAAAATAAGTTATTTTTTATTTATTTCATTTATTAAAAAAATCTTCGACTAATTAATGATTTTTCACAAAAAAAACATAAAAATCGCTAACACATGGTAACTTAGTGCACCATACCTCATCCACAAAGCGGCGGATTAACGTTTCCTGTCTTTGATCATATAATAGTCCTCGCTAACTTATGCACTAACGATTATACATTTGAATCCTTATAATAATGTCCTCGCTACTTGATTGCACTAACTTATACATTTAATCCTTAGTAGATAATGTCTCCTACTTATTTGCACTAAACGATATACATTTGAATCCTTAGTAATAGTCCCGCTACTTATTTGCAATAAACGATTATAACTTTGAATACTTAGTAATTGTCCTCGCTAACTTTTTTGCATATTAAATTTAAACCTTAGTAGATATTCCTCGCTAACTATTGCACTAAACGATTATACATTTAAACCTAGTAGAAATGTCCTCGCTAACTTATTTGCACTAAACGATTATAACATTTGAATCCTTAGTAGATAATGTCCTCGCTAACTTATTTGCACTAAACGATTATAACATTTGAATCCTTAGTAGATATGTCCTCGCTAACTTATTTGCACTAAACGATTATAACATTTGAATCCGTTCCGTGAATATCCGTCCGTCCGTGAATATGACGTAAACTGCAGTTTATTCCATTTAGGGATCAGAAAAATGAAAAATTTGAGTTTGAGCTATAACTAACGGTCTTCCTATCGCGTGCTACTGTTGCGCTTTAGAGAGAAAATTTATGCGTATAGTTAATACGGTTAATAGTAAATAATATTACTAGGAAAACGCTCAGTTGGACGCGTTGATAAACGAGCACGTGCTATAAAATTTGTTTGTGGTCCAAATTTCAACCTGATCTGAATCTTCGTGCAACCGCTATCATGAGACAAAAAAGCTCCAGCTTCGTGCGACTTTTCGTTGCCATGGTAACTTTACTTTTGTTAAAATGTAATTTCCATCTAAATAACTTATCGGATCAAAATAAAATTAACATATTCGTGACCGGACGGCGAGCGTTTCCATTTGGCTCTGCCGGAAAAAATAGTCACTGTTTTTTTATTTTTGTATGTCTCGCCATAACGTTCGAACAAAGGCTCGGATCGAGTTGAAATTTTGACCATCCGCAAGCTTCGTTCTCGATTGAATGCCATTATTTTTGTGGCAAAATCGTTCAAAAAGTCAAAAAGTTACATTAAAGTTAATCGAAAGTTTTTTTTTAAACTTAACGGCGACAAAATCTGAGGTGGCCAAATCATTTAGAATGTCCGTCCGGTCACGAATATATTAATTTTATTTTGATTCGATAGGTAGTGTAGATGGAAATTACATTATAACAAAAGTAACGTTACCATGGCAATGAAAAGTCGCACGAGGTTCGCACTATGCACTGCCACCTAGAAGTAATCAAAATACTATCGAGGAAGCAGTGTATTATTTGTAACCAAATAGTTAAAATAGTTTTCCCAAAGAAATGATGTCAAGGTCCTCTAGATGGCGGTGGATTTTATTCACAAAGTAAAGGTTTAACCAAATAGGCCTACCTTGCCAATTTTAAATAATTGGATGAGCGAAGCGAAGACTTCAATTTCACCGACCCCCCAAAAAATTTAGCTCGGGTGTTTTTTTTGTTTTTTGTTTTTTGTTTTTCCGTCTGTTTCTTCGCTCTCTACCGGGCAAACGGCATATGCGATCTTGATGAAAATCGTAGGGGACCTTCGAAATCTCTGAACTTAGACTTGCTACGTTTTTGGGTACAATCGAAGAAATATTTCTCATGAATATTATCGTACTTTTACGATTTTTTCCGATTTTTAGTGCGTTATTTTCGTGACATTTGGGCCGATTCTGACCAAACGGGTAGGGCTACAACGTTCATATTTCACATGGACATTAAGGTAATGGTGATGTATTGCTTTCTGAAAGAAAAAGTTGAAAAAGTTGGCCAGAATTTATAGAAATAAAGCTTTTAATATAAGTTTTTTGATTTTTTGTGCGATATTTTCGTGACATTTGGGCCAATTCTGACCAAACGGGTGGGGCTACAACGTTCATATTATAGGCCTACATGGACATTAAGGTTATAGTGATGTAGTACCTTTTGAAAGAAAAAGTTGAAAAAGTTAGCCAGAATCCATAGATATAAAGCTTTTAATATAAGTTTTTTACGGTAAATAATACCAATTGACAGGTAACAAAAGAAATTTGACAACAATCACTTACAATGCATAGGTAGCAAAACAAAGCACTTGCAAAAGTAAAGATATCCCACGCAAACAAAAAACTTTAAAAAGCTCATCCATCAACGCGGCGGGACTTTAGCGTTTTCCTAGTGTAGTTAACTAGTAAAAGTAATTTTTATTTGCATAAATGATTGATTGTTATATTTTTTTAGTGTTTTCCTAGTATTGGAAACATGGCCCCGTGGACAGTGAACGTCGCAAATTTTAAAATTTTAAAAAATTGCAATGTGGGTCTAGCTATAGCATGTGCTCGCTTATCAACGCGTCCAACTGAGCGTTTCCTAGTAACTTTTTGAACGATTTTGCCACAAAACTAATGGCATTCAATCCAGATCGAAGCTTGCGGATGGGCCAAATTTCAACTCGATCCGAACCTCCGTTCGACCGCTATCATGAGCCAAAAAAGCTGCGCGACTTTCCGTTGTCATGGTAACGGTACTTTGTTATAATGTTATTTCCAACTACACTACTTATCGGATCAAAATAAAATTAACATATTCGAGACCGGACGGACATTCTAAATGATTTGGCAACCTCAGATTTTGTCGCCGTTTAGTTTGATTAAATAACTTTCGATTAACTTTAATGTAATTTTTAAACTTTTTGAACGATTTTGCCACAAAACTAATGGCATTCAATCCAGTACGAAGCTTGCGGATGGTCCAAATTTCAACTCGATCCGAGCCTCCGTTCGAACGTTATGGCGAGACATACAAACAAATAAAAAAAAACAAAAAAACAGTGACTATTTTTTCCGTCAGAGTCTAATGGAAACGCTCGCTTAAAATAATATTAAAATTACAATGAATTTTGCAAAATATGATGTGCACAATAATAACTAGGAAACGCTCAGTTGGACGCGTTGATAAGCGAGCACGTGCTATAGCTAGACCCACATTGCACATTTTTATATAAAAAAAAATAAAAAAAATATGACGTTCGCGTTTCCAGTATTATTTATTATTGCCAAGGTATTTGGGTAAACCCGTGTGTAAACCATTACTTTGTGGATAAAATCCACCGCCATCTAGAGGAGAGGACCTTGACTCCTTGGGAAAAATATTTAAACTCTTTGGTGACAAATAATAGACTGCTTTCTCGAAAGTATTGTGATTACTTCTATAGGTGGCAGTGCATTAGAAACTTCGCGCGTCTTTTCGTTGCCATGGCAACGTTACTTTTGTTATAATGTAATTTCCATCTACACTACTTATCGGATCAAAATAAAATTAACATATTCGTGACCGGACGGGCATTCTAAATGATTTGGCTATCTCAGATTTTGTCGCCGGTTAGTTTGAAAAAAAAAACTTTCGATTAACTTTAATGTAACTTTTTAACTTTTTGAACGATTTTGCCACAAAACTAATGGCATTCAATCGAGAACGAAGCTTGCGGATGGTCAAAATTTCAACTCGATCCGAGCCTCCGTTCGAACGTTATGGCGAGACATACAAACAAAAAAACAAACAAACAAACAAACAAACAAACAAACAAACAAACAAAAAAAAACAAAACCAGTGACTAATTTTTCCGGCAGAGTCAAATGGAAACGCTCGCTTCGCTCGCTTAATTATTACAATGTACAATATTGATATAAATGTTCATAAGGTAATTTATTTTGGAGAGCCTTCTGATAGGAATTCTCTCATGAAGCGAGCTGGTTTTTATCAGGTTAGATTTGAAAGAACTGTCAGAACAGCTTATGTGAATTTAATTCGAAAGGTTGTTATAAATATTGATGCTAAGCAGTGTTGTGACTAGATAATTTATTTTTTATATAGATATAGATATAGATATTCCTCCAAAACATTATCTAGATAAGATAAAAGTTATCCTGTAACAACATTATCTAGATAAATATAATAGATGCAAAAAACTATGTAGATGATTTGCGTAGATAAAACGTAATAATTATCGCAGAAAAGGCTGATTTATTTACCAACTTTTGTCGACACTTTCAAATATGCAGATTCTATGAAAAACATAATTGGATGAGCGAAGCGAAGACTTCAATTTCACCGACCCCCCAAAAAATTTAGCTCGTTTTTTTTTGTTTGTTTTTTTGTTTGTTTTTCTGTCTGTTTGTTCGCTCTCTACCGGGCAAACGGCAAATGCGATCTTGATGAAAATTTGACTGGACCTTCGAAATCTCTGAACTTAGACTTGCTACGTTTTTGGGTACAATCAAAGAAATATTTCTCATGAATATCGTACTTTTACGATTTTTTCGATTTTAAGTGCGATATTTTCGTGACATTTGGGCTGATTCTGACCAAACGGGTGGGGCTAAAACGTTCATATTTCACATGAACATTAAGGTAATGGTGATTTATTGCTTTCTGAAAGAAAAATGTGAAAAAGTTAGCCAGAATCTATAGAAATAAAGCTTTTAATATAAGTTTTTTGATTTTTTGTGCGATATTTTCGTGCCATTTGGGCCAATTCTGACCAAACGGGTGGGCCTTCAACGTTCATATTATACATGGACATTACGGTTATGGTGATGTAGTACCTTTTGAAAGAAAAAGTTGAAAAAGTTAGCCAGAATCCATAGATATAAAGCTTTTAATATAAGTTTTTTACGGTAAATAATACCAATTGACAGGTAACAAAAGAAATTTGACAACAATCACTTACAATGCATAGGTAGCAAAACAAAGCACTTGCAAAAGTAAAGATATCCCACACAAACAAAAAACTTTAAAAAGCTAATCCATCAACGCGGCGGGACTTAAGCGTTTTCCTAGTGTAGTTAACTAGTAAAAGTAATTTTTATTTGCATAAATGATTGATTGTTATATTTTTTTAAAGTAACTATGTTATCCAAAAAAAAAATCATTAAAAGCGAGCGAAGATACGATAAACTTTATTCTATCTAGATAATTGAAAAAGATAACACCCAAAAACTTATCGAGATAAGGTAATAGATTACATATCTTATTGGATGAGCGAAGCGAAGACTTCAATTTCACCGACCCCCCCCCCCCAAAATTTAGCTCGGGTGTTTTTTTTTCTTTTTTTTCTGTCTGTTTGTTCGCTCTCTACCGGGCAAACGGCATATGCGATCTTGATGAAAATTTAAGGGGACCTTCGAAATCTCTGAACTTAGACTTGCTACGTTTTTGGGTATAATGGAAGAAATATTTCTCATGAATATCGTTTTTTTTCCGATTTTTAGTGCGATATTTTCGTGGCATTTGGGCCGATTCTGACCAAACCGGTGGGGCTACAACGTTTATATTTCACATGGACATTAAGGTCATGGTAATTTATAGCTTTCTGAAAGAAAAAGTTAAAAAGTTAGCCAGATCTATAGAAATAAAGCTTTTAATATAAGTTTTTGGATTTTTTGTGCGATATTTTCGTGCCATTTGGGCCAATTCTGACCAAACGGGTGGGGCTACAACGTTCATATTATACATGGACATTAAGGTTATAGTGATGTAGTACCTTTTGAAAGAAAAAGTTGAAAAAGTTAGCCAGAATCCATAGGAATAAAACTTTTAATATAAGTTTTTTATGGTAAATAATACCAATTGACAGGTAACAACAGAAACTTGACAACAATCACCTACAATGCGTAGGCAGCAAAACAAAGCACTTGCAAAAGTAAAGATATCCCACGAAAACTAAAAACTTTAAAAAGCTCATCCATAAACGCGGCGGGACTTAGCGTTTTCCTAGTCTATATAAATTATCTAGATAAGTCACAACACTGATTGGATGAGCGAAGCGAAGACCAAAAAATTTAGCTCGGGTGTTTTTTTTTTGTCTGTTTGTTCGCTCTCTACCGGGCAAACGGCATATCCGATCTTGATGAAAATTTGAGGGGACCTTCGAAATCTCTAAATTTAGAGCTGTATTGTTTTTGGGTACAATCGAAGAAATATTTCTCATGAATATCGTCCTTTTTTCTATTTTTTTTTCGATTTTTGGCGCGATATTTTCGTGACATTTGGGCCGATTCTGACCAAACGGGTGGAGCTACAACGTTCATATTTTACATGGACATTAAGGTTATGGTGATGTATTGCTTTTTGAAAGAAAAAGTTGATAAAGTTAGCTAGAATCTATAGAATAAAGGTTTTAATATGAGTTTTTTTTAGGTTTATAATAACAATTAAGAAGTAACAATAGAAACTTGACAACAATCACCTACAATGCGTTCAAAAAGCACTTGATAAGAAAAGAGATCCCTCGCAAACTAAAAACTTACAAAAAAAGCTCACCCATCAACGCGACGGGACTTAAAGGGGTATTTAACCGCTAAACTCAAAAAATATATTTAATTCAGGCTTACTAGTAATGAATTTAGCAATTAACAGAAAAATTATTGGGGCCACCATGACCTCCCAAAAAATTGTCAAACATGACATTTTTCGAGCTAGGTCCCATCGGTAAAAATCTCCCATAAGAAATAACATGGGGACGATCTTTATTCCCCGTGACCTTGGAGGATTTTGATCCAAAAAAATATTGGCCATTATTGACGTACTCTACAGCCTTTTCTGTAAATTCTCTATATTTTGTTTTGTAATTTGGGCAAGTAGTTCGGTCAAAATATGCTGATTACCAAGATGGGGTGTGATTTTGGAATGCATATTTTTGCGTGTTTAAGGGTGTATTTGGGCACAGTTTCAAGACACGATGTAAAAAATGGGCATTTTTAGATTGGTACTGTGCTCAAGTATCTATGTGTACCAAAAAAGAAGCAGGTAAAAGGCGATTTAAGAAATTTCCCAAAATACCAATTTTCGCAAATTTCTGGACAAATTTTTTTAAAAAAATCGTGTTAAATCACACTCACAGTTACAAGATATAATTTTTTAAACTGTCATTTTAGTGTAGTATGATAAAAAATAATTTTTTGAGTTAATAGCCCCTTTAAGCGTTTTCCTAGTGCTAAGTAATATGTCCCTTTTAAGAAAAGGGAAAGATTATGAGAGTAAATATGAACTAAATTGCTGGTAATTGCTAGTGTGGGATTTCTAATTGTCTTTAGATTTCCCGACAAGATCGCTTTCTAGAAGCCCCCGCTATTATCCTGATGCCCTGGTTGCTCTTTTCTGGAGGATGAAGACTCTTTTTGCCTGAGGTGATGCATCCTAGAAAAGTGTACCATACAAAAGGTGGAAGTTAATTAATAGAAAGTATGTAACTAGGCAGCTTCGCAAACGCTTTTTTAGTCGCGTTGTTGGATGAGCATAATTTTTTTCAACCAAAAAAGCGTAAAATTGCGATTTTCATGTAAAATAATTTTTCGATTACGCTCAAATTTTACATGAATATATTAAAAAATACAATTAAGGTTCTGTGAAAAAATCACTACAATCGCAAAAAGCATTATAAAAAATGAAACTATATAACAGGTAGTAACGTTATAAATATAAATCATTGGACTTTTTCACTGTTAGTTAACAAAATATTTATTTTAATGTGATATTTCGATTTCTTTACAGAAATCTTTATCAAACAAAATTAACAATTAAAAAACCACAACAGACAAAACCACAACAGACAAAACCAGATTTGTGGTAGAGGTATGTTGATGACATAATCTGTATTCATTGTGAAGATCAAGACAAGGTAGATAAGTTATTATCAGATCTTAATTCCTACCATCCTAAGATGAAGTTCACGTTTGAAGAGGAGAAGGATGGCGGTCTATCGTTTTTAGATGTATTCATCAAGAAAGATTTAGATTCGTTTTCTACATCTTTGTATAGGAAACCAACACACACCGATCAATATTTGAATGCCAATTCAAATCATCCTTCACATGTTAAAGAAGGTATGGTTAAATGTTTGGTTTCTCGTGCACAACTGATCTGTTCAACTCCCTCAAGCCTAAAAATTGAACTGGAAAAAATATTTGGTGCTATGAAGAATAACGGATACTCAAATGACTGGTTAAAAAAGACTATTTTTCCACAAGATATCATCAAACCTGACATGAGTAAAGATATTGAGGTGGTTAAACCTAGGATTTATAAAACGGTCTGCATTGGATACTATCCGAATCTTTCAGAAAAGATCAAACGCATTTTAGCTCCGTATGGCATAAGAGTTGTTTTTAGTTCGTCTAATACGTTGCGCAGCATTCTCACCAAGACTAAACCTAGGGATGAGGTTCAGTCATCTAAGGGTGTAATTTATTCTATACCTTGCGAATGTGATGCTAGATACATTGGTGAAACCAAGAGACCTTTGATGGTAAGAATAAAAGAACACAAGAACAATGTGAAACAACATAAGATTGATACTTCAAAACTCGCAGAACATGTTTATGAAAATCATCATCATATTAATTGGGAAGACGCTTCAATCCTTGCACATGAGTCTAATGCCACAACACGGAAAATTAAGGAAGCTGGTTTGATTTTATGTGTGGCCAATACAATCAGTGTGCCTAGTGTTAATTATCCAGCCATTCGGAAAAGTTTCTGTCCATCAATTTCATCACTAGATCAATAGCTTTATTTCATACATCAATAACTGTCCAACTTGTCAATTTAATGTTCTGTTTTTTGGTTTTTTATTTTTATTCATAATAAACTTTTTTGTTAATAATTTGGTATTAATGCACAGCCATATTTATAATAATTTGTGAAATGTTTTATGTCCTGTCTGTTGTGGTTTTTTAAATGTTAATTTTGTTTGATAAAGATTTCTGTAAAGAAATCGAAATATCACATTAAAATAAATATTTTGTTAACTAACAGTGAAAAAGTCCAATGATTTATATTTATAACGGAAAAATCATGTATAGGTGTTTAAAAAAAATCGAAACAAATTGTAAAATTGCGATTTTCTTGAAAAATAATTTTTCGATTGCGCTCAAAAACGTGGCAGTTCTAAATTCAGAGATTTCTAAGGCCTCCAGAAATTTCATCGCAATTGGAGTATCGGTTTAGCCGGAATCGTGTTATCAGACACTCCACAATACAAACAGAAAGAAAAAAGAAAAAAACACATTCCGGATTTTTTTCTCCAGTGTAGTAGAATGGAATCTTCGCTTCGCTCGCTACGCTCATCCAATAATCAAAATAGTTTTATGTGTCCTGATATATTACACCCATTAAGAATTTAGATGAAACAATATTTGTTTGACCCGACCAATCCAAAGTCTCTATTAGGATTAATCATAAAAGTATAAATGAGTTTGAGTAAATAATTTGGTTATCCCCAAATTGGATAAGAGGGCTTGACAAGGGTACATTTTGGGGAATATGAATGTAGAACGTTTTGGGAAAAGATAATGAAAGAAAGTTTTGCTGTTAGTACTGAGACATTTTCACATCCTTTTGATTTTATATCAATAGGAAGCTATAGCTATAGACTGTTTGGGGGCAGCAGATAAATAAATCATCTGTATGCTGTATGAGAAATCCATCAGTTAGGTGTAGCTGCAGGCCATTAACATGTAGAAGTAATTTCACAATTTTATTAATCGGGAACCACCCCCGTAGGTCTAATAGATTTTATGTAAATCAATCCGTAAATTACAAAAACCATCTCAGTGGGGTGGATTTTGTAATTTCTGGATTGATTGATTGATAGATTGAAATGTAGAAAGAAAGCTAATGGGACCTCATATCGAACATTGAGGGACTCCTTTAACCACAGATAATAGAGGTGTACTCTGTTATCTGTGCTTTAACTAATTTTTTAGGATCTGAGAGAACTGTTTTGGTTTAATTATTGTCAACAGTGCGGACTGCGGATAGCCACTACATGTGAGCGTCCAGATAGGTATGAGGAAAGCCAACTTTGAGCAACATCTCTGATCCCATAGCTCTCCGTTTATGACAGAAACGTCCTGTGATCAATTTATTCAAATGCCTTGCTAAGATCATAAAATATACTAACTGCTTATGTTCTCCTTTATCAAGGGCGGAATATACATGTGAAAGAAAGTTAATTTATGAAACAAACATTGCAAGCAGTAGCGTATCCAGGAATTGACAATTGTCTGGAGAAAGATGGGGGGCTGGCCTTGCAAAATAATTAATATGGGTGTGACGGAGTAAGTCCTAGTTCCACCAATGGTTACTTTGCCGAAGGCGGAAAATTCCAACTGCTACATTTAAACGCCTAAAAAACGTTTAAAAATATTCTCTTTTAATTATGGAAGAAACTTTTACAACTCATACATCGCATTTTTGTAAATTGTATAGTGTGTTACAACATTGTAATTGTATTGACCATAATTACAAAATATCAACAAGAAAATGGGCGGACGAATCCGCCCCAAATTAAACACTGGGTAAAGGGCAGGTTTTAACTTTGCCATGAGAAGAGGACACAGGACACATCATTATCAAGCACAGATCAACATTGTAGGAGAAATCCTAAAAGTGGTGGATAGTTTTAACTATCTAGGAAGTGAAGTATAATTGCAAGTGGAAAGATTTAAAGGAAATTAAGAGGGTACGCTGAGCTTGGCCCAACTCAAATACGCGCAAACAGGTGTCGATTATTTCTGCAGAACGGTAGGTACACCAAATTTTAAATGGATGTTAATAAAGTACTTTTATATTGGTATCCGTAATTGGTTGCGCAAAATAAGCCTTAAAGATCCATTGCGAGACATAAGTCCAAAACGTGAAAAAATGGGAAATCCAAAACATGGATTACAATGGAAATTCCCACCAAACCGTTTATCGTACGACAAAACCAAATTGACCTGTGCGTTCACATGGATTTATACGTTGTTATCCATTTTGCAAATTTGAGTAAAAAAAATCTGTACACTTGGAATAAATTTTTGAAGTTGACCAAAATTGAGTAAATTTTGATGATTTCACTAAATTTTAATTCAAAATCAATGAATTAATTTAGGAATACGCATAATGGATAATATAGATTTATTCTTTATAAACGTTAGTGTGAAATTTGATAATGGTGTTATAAACAGTTTACCCGAAAAATCCAGCTCCGTTCTAGCCTCAGCATACAAAAGGCCTGTAACTTCTACCAGTGTGTGAAAGGCCTGGTGTGGGATAGGGAAATACCTATTCAGTGCAATATGACACTATATAAACCCAATTACTAACTACCCTTACGTACATGCAGAAGAAACCTGGACAATGGGAGATCGAGAGGAGAGTCAGATGCATCCGGCAGAGATGAGATTCCTGAGGAAGGCAAGACGAGAAAAGACAGAATAACAAACACGGACATTAGAGAAATGCTTGGTGTTGGTGAAGAGAAATTAAGTGACAGGATGGGAAGGACAAGGTTGACAGTGGCGTAGCTACCGCCCCCGCAGCCCCCGCGACTGCGGGGGGGAGGGCCTGGCCTGACTGGGGCCCTCGGGGCCCCTGTCAGGCTACAGAGGGCCCCTTCATCTTTCGAAATGAATTTTGAAGTAAAAAATCTCTCGCAGAACTTACCCCCAAAATTACATCTTTTGTAAAAAAAAAAACGCATTAGTTGAAGTTGAAAAAAGAGAAGAATGAACCGTGATAACCAATTTTACACATATTAACTTCAAAAATGCATACCTCTAAACAATTTGCACAATTTTGTCAGATCACCCGAGTTGAACATGGCCAATTATCTGTGATATGACTACTGTCAGTACTGTCAATTTTTTTTTAATTTAAAAAAAAAACTGGGTCGTATTAGTAAGATTCCAATTCCAGATTCTTTTGAACGGGGATATTTACAAAATGCCTTTTCAGAGAAATCTCATTTCACATAGAATATAACGCGGTCCATTACACTAATAAATCATGACAACCCGTCCGGTCACGAATATGTTAATTTTATTTTGATCCGATAAGTAGTGTAGATGGAAATTACATTATAACAAAAGTAACGTTACCATGGCAATGCAAAGTCGCACGAGGTGCACTATGCACTGCCACCTAGAAGTAATCAAAATACTTAATTATAATAAGTGAGGGTCTTGGCCAGAAACTTCGAATTCAAAAACCTTGGTCCCCCAGAGAGTTAGTTGAAATTCTTACAGATCATTATCGGAAGAAACAAAACAGGCATCACATCAATGTTAGATCTCCTCCTCTTCATTTAAAGTCATCTAAATACATAAGTAAAAAATCCAAATCAAAGCCTAGTTGACAAGTTGACTCACCAAGACACCATAGGCCTACACTTCCTAATTCAAACAATCCCACACATTCCAGACCCCACAATAGCTCATGCCTTGATGTTGCAGCGTCAATCATTTCTCTGAACATACGGTCCGTCCGGAACAAAATCGAGGAGCTTGAAAAATTTTTTTATCCGTCACTTCTCCTGATTTGTTTGTCTCTCGGAAACCTGGCTCAAGCCGGAGGAATTATGGAGTTCAGATTGAGGGTTTACTCTAATGTCAGTGTTATCTGTAGATCATTAAGCCTAGGAGGGGGTGTAGCAATCTTAGCAAAACAACATCTTAAGGCCAACCCACCACGAGATTAGTGCAATATGCTCTGAGAAGGAATTTGAATGCTCTGGATGCTGTTGGCAACTTCCTAAATTTCAGTTGGAAAACAATTCACTTTATCGGTCCCCCAAAGCAGTATTGCTACTTTTATTAACAAACTTGAAGAAATTTTAAATTTGCAGTAACTAAGAAACATCCTAAAGCATCCTTAGCCATATGTGGTGACTTAATATTGACATTCTCTCACCCTGTAATTCTAGAGGACTCCTGATTGATCTCTTGAGTCTTATAACACAAAGGCTTCCATCACAACCCCCCACTCGTATTCTAGGCACAAGTCAAACCGGATCGACAACATTTTTATTTCTCTAGATCCCTCTACATTCTTACTCATGTCTTAAACCCCCCACATGTCCGATCACTGTGCAATCAGTCTTAAGTTTGTGAGTAAAAAATTTAAAACATACAAAGCCATCATTTGCTCTAAAACGTAGATTCAGTGATGTAAACTTAACTAAATTCCTCAATCTATTGCATGCAGATGAATGGCTTGACCTCATTCCAATACATATACAACACAAATATACAAAAAGCTATTTACTAAGTTTGAATCAACTTTTCTATCTCACTTTGACTCGGCATTCCCATTAAAACTCGACAAAAATTATCAACACCCAAGACTAACCCTTGGTGCACACGAGAATTAAAAAATAAAGGTCAGCATCTTCGATGGATACACCAGGGTGTAAACAACCCCCTAACGATGCAGACTTGCATACCTATTATAACACTTGAAAAGAGGACATGCGAAAGAGCTTAGAAATGCCAAGCGTCTTTACAATGACGCCACTGTAGACAAAGCTCAAAATAAATCCAAAGCTGCTTGGAGCATTATACAAAATCAAACTAAGGCTAAAGCCTCTTCAGGAAACCTTGCCCTCAATATTAACGGATCCTTAACATCTAATGCATCATTAGTTGCAAACTATCTAAATAATTATTTTATTGAAGCCGGATAATGACCCGTCCTCAACATAAACCTCACACTCCCCACTATCAATTTTATAGGCCTCCTCAAGTGAAAACAATCAATATTCTTCACCCATTTCTCCTAATGAGATTGCAGGCATCATAAAAAATCTTGGAAACAAAAGATCACTGGGATAGACGGGTGTCCCCACTTACATTATAACCAAATGTTATCGCTTAATTGAAAACCCTCTCTCACTCATCATCAACACATCCTTCACATCTGGTATCTTTCCCAAAAAAAGCTAAAACAAGCCAGAGTGATCCCTCTCTATAAACAGAAGGGAAAGAAAAGTGACCAAATAGCTACAGACCAATCTCAAAAATTTTCTACGTTTGCAAAAATTTTTGAAAGAACATTTCACAACAGATTAATGTCATTTATTGATAAGCACAAGATTCTCCTGCAATCAACATGGCTATCAAAAAGGCAAATCCACTATCACTGCAATGTTCAAATTTCTTTCAAATGTTTATTCTGCTAGATCGCGGTGACTCTGCGATAGGGTGTTTTACGACTTAACCCAAAGCTTTTGACACCATTGATAATAATATTCTACTCGGTAGCCTCCACTCAGTTGGCATTAGAGCATAGCTTATGACTGGGTAAAATCCTATCTGTTAACAGAGTACAAGTAGTAGAAGTAAGGATATTGTCAACAACACTCATGCCAATGTCAAGTCCCTTCCACGATACCTTCTTAGCGGGGGTCCCGCAGGGCATATTCTGGGTCCAGCGTTTTTCTTCTCTATGTAAGTGGCATGCCGGTAATCTTTGATTTCGGCTCGTTAACACAGTATGTGGACGATTTCAGCCAACTTTTTACAGCACCTTCCCCCTTAGTTAACAATCTTATAAATAATGGCCAACAAGGAGGTAGATAACAGTCCAACTACTGTACCACAAATTTTTTAGCTCTTCAAACCTCCAAATCATTTGTCTTAAATTTTCATTCTCCAATCTCCAGTAAACTCAAGCCCTCTAATACGTCTAAAACTCAAAAAGCATTGCTTGCTCCGAGTTAGTTGAATTCTTAGGTCTAGCCATCACAGCAACTCTGGATTGGTCTCCCCAGATTGAAAAAGTTTCGTCTAAATTGAGAAGTCGTGCTTCATGCTTAGAAAGCTGAATAAAATTGTAAATTCGCAAACTTTGCTAGCGGTATATTACGCTCATATCCACTCGCATACAGCATACGGACTAATGTTCTGGGGCGCCTCATCCCAAGCAATCCGTGTTTTCGCATTCAAAAGCGAGCCATCAGAATCAGGGGTTGGAGCCAATAGGAGAAAATCCTGTAAAGAATTATTTAGAAATCTAAAAATACTGACTTTCCATGTATCCTTATTCAAATCTGGTAATCTTTGTTCACAATAATCCTAAAGGGTTTTCCCGCAATTCCCCAAATTCATCACCATGGCACACGCCCCGCAAATCAACATTCAATCGACTCTTTCAGCACATCCAAGTTTACCAAAGGACCATTGGCTCTATGCTCAGCCCTCTATAACAAATTACCAGCAGACATCAAACTCATAAATACAAGCGGGGCACATAATTTTAAAGGCTAGAGTTAAAATTTCATTTCTGCTTGACAAGTGTTTTTATTCTATTGATGAATTGTAAATTCAGAATGACCGACAAAACTAAACTTATAAACAGTCTTTTATTATGTCAGCACCCTGCACTATCCCTTTGGGTATGTTAATATGTTGTCAGTATAATGTTTGTCAACTTAAACTTATATTGTTGTATTGTTCTTTATGCATGTTAAAATTCACATTTTACAATTATTGGTCTAGCCCCAATGAGCCTGGCGGCTCGCTATGGGGGGCTTCAGCAATGGATTACCTTACCCTTTTATGTTTTTAAAACTTTGTTCAAAGACTGAATTATAATTATTATAAGTATTTTAAGTATGCTCTACCTAGAATAGATATCTAAGTATATAAAGTATATCTGTGTATTAGAATATCTACTATTTCACACTCTCTTCGGAGCAGTGCATATCTGTACCATGTACACGATCAAAATGAAATAAAGAATTATTATTATTACTATCGAGGAAGCAGTGTATTATTTGTTACCAAAGAGTTTTAATAGTTTTCCCAAGGAAATGATGTCAAGGTCCTCTAGATGGCGGTGAATTTTATCCACAAAGTAAAAATTTACGCACGGGTTTACCCAAATACCTTGTGATGTTAGGTAGCGTAGGCTGCTTCCAACCTTTGATTTTTTATTCAAATTTGCATACTAAAATTTGCATCTCAAGTTTAAATCCAATTATTAATTAATCATATTCTTAATTACATGCCATGCATAAAGCCAGCTTCATTAATTAGACAACTCAATATTAATAATAAAATAATAATAATGAATCTACTAGAACGAAACTCAAGGTTTGGAAGTATTTAGAAACTAGATTTCAGTCCAAAATCTCAACGCAGAGGCGTAGTGCCCTTCAGGTAATTGGTTTTCAAAGAATTGGTGAATAGAAATCATGTTGTTCGGAGACAGAGGTCTGGACAGAGTGTATAGCTTTGAGCGAATCGTAAGTCGTCAGATGCAGCTTGTCGGCGATTATTGTTCGGTTGACTGGTTACCTAGCCAAAATAACGGGATGTTATCTTGTTTCCCGAGTAGCTGCTACGCAGTTATTTTTGAGAGTGGTTTCTTCTATAGTTAGGGTGAGTCAATAGGATGGCTTGACAAAGGGCTTAAGTCCAAGTTTTTTAAACCCAGGGACTGTGGTCTCAAGTTGAGATAGCTCGGGTATATAATTGGGTCAGATACTAGGAATCTGAGAGGCTTCACCATGTCATTGAGGGCCATACTGGTGTTTTTGAAGACACGGAGGGTTGCTCGGTAGAGTTGTTCGGTGGCGGTGTCCATGGGTGGACGTGTTGTGTTGGGAAGTCTTCGAGCGGAGGCCATCGATTCCGCCACGTACCGATATGGCGTCGCGTAAAGTTTAATTGTTAGATGGTTGCTACAGCTTCGGGTGGCAATCAGAAACCTATATTTCGGTTCGGTTCGGGTGAAGTGTGGTGGTAAAAGTATCAGTTGAATTAATCGGGAAAAGTAATTGTGAGATGTAATAATTTTTTAAGTGTTATTGTATAATCAGTTCATGTTCAGCGTATCAATGTAATAGTCTTCGGTTCAACCAATACCAAGTGTGGTTTATATCAATAAAATTCATCGAAAATATTATCTCCGAGTTAATCTAATAATAAATAATAAAACTTTGTTTTATTATTTTTCGTCGTCATCAGACCACTCAAGGAGTGCTGATTAAGTAAGTTTCTACGAGAGTGACTGTTTTTCTTCAACATAAATATAATTTCTACAAACTGTAGCGGCGCTAATGTTATACATGACCGAATAATAAAATTCATGTACCACAATTAGCGAGCCACAATGGTTAATTGGTGGTAAATATAAAATCTACGTGTATCTGTTGACACCACTCAACATAGAATCTTCGAGAAATCTCGTCTAAAGGAGGACCAATCGTGTAAGCTGTTTTGGATGCCGAGGAGTGTTGGATCGACTCCCGACACAGCTCGTGTCACTGGATTAACCATTCAGCATCTATCGTCGTTCCGCCTCAAGATAAATCTACGTATTCCCATAGTGCAAACCTAAAAAGTAGTGCTACAAAGTGTCAATGTGCGCATATAAAAAATAGTGTCATCGTATCATCAAGTCTCTACAATTGGATTAAAAACAATTCTACGGCAGAAGGTGAAGTACCTGTCAAATGACAGTTCATTTTATCATTTTTTTGTATTTTTCTAAAAAAAAACTAAAGATATTCTTTTCAATAAAAAAAATTTTATATTGTTCATCTAGTAATAGTTAAGTCGAAATAGGAATTCACGAGCTCGTTAGGCAGGTAGATTAGTAAGAAAGTTTGTATCACCATATTGAAATTGTCAATAGTGAACCAGACATTGTTCAACATCCATGCAGTATATTTTCCAGTGTAGACACCCTAAAATTCCTACCCTGAGGTTAACCGGACGTAGGCATTGTTATCGTCGCTTCGGAGGGCCCGCTGTGTTCCAACGGCAAGTATCACGCTCCCGCAAGGAAGTAAGGTAGGCTTAGGCTGAGAGTGAGGACTTGTATTTTATGACAGGATTTTCAGGTGATTAATTAATTAATTATTGTGAGAATAATTAGTAAAAATTAATTTTCTTTTAATGAGTTTTTGTGCTTTAATGTCTGAGCTAGTAATCGAAATTATCAATGTAAATTAGTCGGCCAAGTCCAGAGTCGGGCAACTTTTAGGGCTTGAGTGTGACAATGTGTCTTCCAACTAGTGGGGCATGAATATTAACCGCGACCCGAGATTTCATTTTTTGTAATTTTTTAATTTTTGCACCAGTTGCAGCTTGAGTATGACAAAGTGGAACGGCCAACTGTGGTCTTGATTATTAACTGCGACCCGCGATTTTGTGTTTTTTTTATTATTTATACACTAGTTGAACGTCGTAAGGGACATGTATTTTCCAACTAAGGGGGTATAAATATTTACCGCGATTTGAGATTAAGATTGTTTTTGTTTGTGATTTCATTGCTTAGAAAAAGGATTAATAATGTCGACATCGGAAGAGGAAAAAAAAATAGAGGAGCTGAGGGATGGGAATCAGGTTTCCATGACGGAGATAGACATAATCAGACTAGAGGAGTCAACTCTGAGCACAACCGATATGTCTCCAATAAAAGGTAGAGGGGGAGATGAAATCACCATGATAGAAGATATCACAGAGCCACAATCGTTGGTAGATAGTACAGAGAAATCAACAGAGGATGAGGGTCTAGGAAGCATAGAAACGAGTGCGCAAACATCGCGAGAACAAACAATTGACAATCTGTGGGTACAACAAGTGTTAGCCGCAATACAACAACAATCAACCGAAATAAAACGAGCAACAAAACAAACAACACAGCAATATAAGGAACTATCAGAAAAGATAGACAATCATATGAAGAAAATAGATAAACAGACAGCAGAATTCAAGGAGGAAATGTCGAGAAAATTATGGGAGGTTAAAAAGGAAATTGGTAAGGAAAATCAGGAAGTAAGGAATAATGAAATCATTAGGGAAGCAGCCGATGAGAGGGTTGATAAGGAGGATGATTGTTTGAAAATTGCAGACTTGAGAGGGTTGATAAGGAGAATGAGGTGTTTGAAAAGGTAGAGGGGAAATAGATAAGGAAAATGATAAGGAAAGTGTGGATGATAGAGGAGTTTTGTGTGAAGAATTGATTGATAAGAAAGTAGAAAGTGTAGCGCGGATAAAAGCTACGAGTAAAAAGTGTTTTGGGAAACGGAATGATAAGGATTAGTGAGGAAAAATGGAGTTTACTGGAATTGGCATAATGAGGTGACCTTTAAAGTGAGTAAAGAAAGGGTAGTCGATTTGACAGTAATGTTTGAAAGGAAAAGAGAGAAAGTAGGAAATGAGCAAGTTGAAAACGAAAGCTGGAAAAAGAAAAGACTGGTTTGAAAAGGAATTCATGATAGGGGGTGGTCGAAAGAAAGAGAACGCCAAGAGAAAAAAATGTGTTGGCGAGATTTAAAAAGATTTACTTGGGACAAGAACAGGTAGTGTCTAGAGAAAGAATGAAAAGAAAGAGAATAGACAAGGATGAACAAACGACTGTCAAAATGAAGTGTATAATTTTAAACACATGCCTTGAAAACGAAATAACTGTCAGTGAGTTTATTTTATTAGTATAGATATGTAATGTAGATAAGGACTAGACGTGCAAGCGGGTATTTTTCAAGGGCAAGGATAAGAATAGGTAAATTAGGTGAGGTTTTAAATATCTTTTGTGTGATTTTTAATTTGAGTAATTTGGCGGGTTGGAGGCTATTGATTTGTGCAATGTCCCGAAAAAGGTGGGATAGGTCTGCATTACTGAAGGAAAAAATTTTGGTTTGATAAGAATACTGCGAAGATAAGAATGTAAGAGATTATGAGCTGCGAAAGTATACTAATGTTTTGTTGTCAATGAAGTAACATGCCATTGATAAATATTACTACGATGAAATAATATGAGAAAAGGTTCAATACCTCGTCGATTAATGAGAGATAAGAGATACTGCGTTCGAAAAAATGGAATAATAGGTTATATACCTCGTCGATTTAAAAGGGATAAAGGATAATAGGAAATGCGATGATATAATTATGCTAAGGCATGCGCGATAAATTAAGATCTTTTCAAAGTAGGTAGCGATTTTGTTTTATCTAGGGGGGGTTGTTCAGTTGGGAGTTTTTTAATTCAATTACTCAGGTAAATTTTTCATCAGTGGAGATTTAGCTAGGAGTATAAGACAGGTCAGCAAAGTTTAAGAAAACACCATGGTACACTTTGAGGGGGTGACAAAAGATGGCTCGATTCAATAGGAAAAACCCTGTGTTCATTTTATGTGTTCTAGTGTGTCAAACTATATAATTATGTTAAACCGCGTCTAGAGTGTATATAAAGTTTGTTCAAGCTCACTGATTTGTTAATGTATTCTTTGTTTGAGAGTAGGAGAGGGTAGAATCCGTTCATCCGCTAAATTTTTATACGTAATTGGATGAGCGTAGCGAGCGTAGCGAGCGAAGCGAAGATTCCATTTCACTACACTGGAGAAAAAAAAACCGGAATGTTTTTTTTTTTTTTTTTTTTTTTTTTTTTTTTTTTTCTTTTTTTTTCTTTCTTTCTTATTTTTGTCTGTCTGTTAACACGATTCCGGCTAAACGATACTCCGAATTTCGATGAAATTTTTTGGAGGCCTTCGAAATCTCTGAACTAAGAACTGCCACGTTTTTTTTAGCGCAATCGAAAAATTTATCATGAAAATCGCAATTTTACGATTTTTTTCGATTTTAAAAAATTTCTTCGACTTATAACCCTACATGCTTTATCCGATTGTAATGATTTTTTCACAGAACCTTAATTTATGAATGATATATCGTGTGAAAATTTTAGCGTAATCAAATAATTTTTTCTCATGAAAATCGCAATTTACGATTTTTTTAATTTCTTCTGCTTTTAACACCCACATGCTTTATCCGATTATAATTTTTTTCACAGAACCTTAAATTTTAAAAATTAATATATTCGTGTAAAATTTGTGCGCAATCGAATAATTATTTCTCATGAAAAAATTTTAATATTACGATTTTTCCTTTTTTAAATTACGATTAATTAAAAAAAAAGGTTAATTTATATTTAATTTTATTTAATTTTAAAAAAAATTCAACAAAGTTCTGATTTTTCACAGAACAACAGAAAATCCGCAAAACACATGGCCCGCTCAATTCACCAATTACGCTCATCCAAACAACGCGGCGGGACTTAAAGCGTTTTCCTAGTTAATTTCAATGTGGAGGTATAGGGTTTCGGCAACAATGCTTATGGGTTAACCAATGAGAAAGGAATGTCCTATACCTAACCCCAACCCCAAACCCAAAAGAAACTGCATTGTAAATAGTGTGGTGAAAATAAGGGAACAAAATATTGTGGTGTGTCATGGATATGATATCAGGGAACGAGATATTATTGTATCCTGAGTTCAATTTTTCTGGGATAATTTGTAGTTTTGGGTTTAAATTTTTTTTGGTAATAACCTGTGTATAAAATAGAAGGAGGGAGTAATTAACTAATTTTTTTGTGTGAAAGTTTGAAAAGGGTGCAAAATTTGAGTAAAATAAGTAGAAAAGAAATTAATAAAGGGGGGTTAAAGGGAAACAAGACAAATTTGTTACAGTAAACACTTGTTAGGTCCTGGGGGTGCTAAATAAAATAGTTTAAAGAAAATTGTGTGTGTCAGCTGGAATAGTATGCAAAATTAAATTTCAGTACTAGTTTATTCAGCAGGGGGGGAATTAAAAAGGCTCTGTAGAAACGTAATTTTGGTGGAATTCCCTTTTGAGGGGGTATTAATCCAGATCAGATGTCTTTATAAAGTATGATAACTCAGGCCGAAATTAAAAAAAAATTGTGGGGGTTTTCCCGTCTGAGTCAAGAAGCAGGCAGCTAGGGTTTTCCCGGGATTAAGCAGGGGGCTATGGAGTATTTTTTTTTTTATTTGCGGGAGGCGTATCATGGTAGCTGATATTTAAAGTAAATGGGGATTGAATTAAAAAAAAGGAATCTTTTTTTTGCAAATTACTTGCGAGATGGCAAGGAGCGAATCAGGTTTTTCTGAGTACCAGCATGAAAATAAATAACAAGAGGGGTAAAGGGTGTTGTATCAATCGCACACACACAAAATGTCAATTTTTTAGAACGGGAACCTAGTCCAGGACAAGGAAAGCTAAAATAATAATTAGGGGGGAACGATTATACTTCCCATTTCAAAATTGAGTTACTTTTATGTATCTATGTAGTGTTTCCCCAGACAAAATGTCTATAGAATGGTATTGGGACGGACGGAAAGGGAAAGTGATTGCAGGTAGGGAGTCTAGCAGAGGGTCATTTGACACCACTCGGACAGAAACAGAGCTTAGGGAGCGCGCATGCGCGGGGGATGTTTTGAGGCGCCTCACTGAAAGAGGGAAGTAGGACCGCTGAGAAGGGGAGGTAGGTGACCTCGCCCAAGAGACCAGTCTGGTTAGTGAAGCGGGGGAGTAAACAATGATTAGAAACCGCAAGCTAAGTCCGTTCCACCAAAGAAAACCTTTTAGAACTTAAAAATTTTTTGAGTTTTGGTTTTTGGTTTTCATGTAATTTTAAATTTTTATTTTTCAAAAAATTTAACTGAGGTGAAGGTTTTTACAATCTACAATCATTAAAGGGGTAATAAAAAACTTAGTAATAATTTAAATTTTTTAAAATTTTCTTTTGTACTTTGATAAAAAAAAAAAAAAATCAAAACATTGTCATTCCTATTGAGGGAAAGGGGAAAAAATTAAAATGTTTTAATTAAAAATTTTTCCCGAAGGGTAATTGTGAGTTGGTACGTAGGCGTTTTCAACCTTTTTTTTTTTTAATTTGATACTAAAATTTGGCATTAAAGTTAAACCCAAATTATTAATTTCATATTTTTAAATTTAAAGCCAGCATAAAGCCAGCTTCATTAATTAAAACTCAATTAATAAAAAAATAATAAAAAACTACTAAAAAAGAAACTCAGGTTTTGGAAGTATTTAGAAAAATAAAATTATCCAAAAATCTCAAAGCAGAGGCGTAGTGCCCTTTAGGTAATTGGTTTTCAAAAAAAATTGGTGAAAAGAAATCATGTTTGGGGGTTTGGAAAAGGTCTGGACGAGTTTAAAACTTTTAGCGCAGCTCGTAAGTCGTCAAAGCCCGCTTTCGGCGATTATTGTTCGGTTGACTGGGTTACCACCGAAATAACGATGTTATCTTATTCCCCCCAGAATCTGCTACCAGTATTTTTGAGAGTGGTTTTTTTCTATAGTTTTTGGGGGGGAGTAATAGGATGGCTTGACAAAGGGGTTAATCCCAAATATTTTAAAACCCCGGGACTGTGGTCTCAAGTTGAATGCTCGGGTATTAATTGGCAGATATAGGAATCTGAGAGGCTTCACCAGTCATTGGGGGGGCCATACTGGTGTTTTGAAAAACGGAGGGTTTCCCCGGGAGATTTTTCGGTTGGGGGGTTCCTGGGTGGACTGTTGTGTTGGGAATCTTCGGGGGGAGGGGCCTCGATTCCGCCCCGTACCATATGGCTCGCGTAAAGTTTAATTTTTAGATGGGGTTTTCTAAACTTCGGTGGCAATCAGAAAACCCATATTTCGGTTCGGTTCGGGTGAAATGGGTGGTAAAAATATCAGTTGAAAATTAAACGGGAAAATAATTTTGGATGTAATAATTTTTTTTAAATGTTATTGTATAATCATTTTAGTTCGCGTATCAATGTAAATTTTTCGGGTTTAACCAAAACCAAAGGGGGGTTTATATAAAAATTCATCGAAAAAATTTTCTCCGGGTTTTAAACTAATAATAAATAATAAAACTTTGTTTTTTTATTTTTTTGTCGTCATCAACCACTCAAGGGTGCTGTTAAAATAAGTTTTTACGGAGTGACTGTTTTCTTTAACATAAAAATAATTTCTACAAACTTACGGCCTAATGTTATACATACCAATAAAAAAAAAAATTCATGTACCCCAAAAAAACGAGCCACAATGGTTAAATTGGTGGGAAATATAAAATCTACGTGATCTGTTGACACCACTCAAAAAGAATTTTCGAGAAATTGTCTAAAGGGGACCAATCGGTAAGCTGTTTTTGGATGCCCAGGGGGTGTTTTCGATCCCCCACACAGCCTTTTCACTGGATTAACCCTTCACATCTATCGTCGTTCCGCCCCAAGATAATCTACGTATTCCCCTAGTGCAAACCCAAAAAGTAGTGCTACAAAGTGTCAATGTGCGCAAAAAAAAAAATAGTGTCTCGTTCATCAAATCTCTACAATTGGATTAAAAACAATTTTTCTACGGCAGAAGGTGAAGTACCTGTCAAAAGACAGTTCATTTTATCATTTTTTTTGTATTTTTCTAAAAAAAAACTAAAAATATTCTTTTCAAAAAAAAAATTTTTTTATTGTTCTCTAGTATATTTTAAATCGAAATAGGAAAACACGAGCCTTTTGGCAGGTAGATTAGTAGAAAGTTTGTATCACCATATTGAAATTGTCAATAGTGAACCAAAAATTGTTCAACATCCATGCAGTATATTTTCCAGTAGTTAGACACCCTAACAATTCCTACCCTGAGGTTAACCGGACGTAGGCATTGTTATCGTCGCTTCGGAGGGCTAGCTGGAGTCCGACGGCAAGTATCACGCCACTTCAAGGAAGTAAGGTAGGCTTAAGCTGAGAGGGAGGACTTGTATTTTTATGACGGGATTTTCAGGTGATAAATTAATTAATTATTGTGAGAATAATTAGTAAAAATTAATTTTCTTTTAATGAGTTTTTGTGCTTTAATGTCTGAGCTAGTAATCGAAATTATCAATGTAAATAAGTCGGCCAAGTCCAGAGTCGGGCAACTTTTAGGGCTTGAGTGTGACAACCTTGCCAATAATACATAATATTGGAAACATGGCCCCGTGGACAGCGAACGTCGCAAATTTTAAAATTTTAAAAATGTGCAATGTGGGTCTAGCTATAACACGTGCTCGCTTATCAACGCGTCCAACTGGGCGTTTCCTAGTTTATTCAATAATTTGAATAATATTGTATTGATTTTGGTCCTGGGTTTTAATTTAACTTTGTAACTTTTTGAACGAATTCAATCCAGATCGAAGCTTGCGGATGGTCCAAATTTCAACTCGATTCGAACCTCCGTTCGAACATTATGGCGAGACATAAAAAACAAAACAAAACAAAAAACAAAAAAACAAAACCAGTGACAATTTTTTCCGGCAGAGTCAAATGGAAACGCTCGCTTCGCTCGCGAAGTAATAGTTTTTAATAGCAAGTCAATCACTTGTATACAACTTTTTTATGTGCATTTTTTATAATATTTGCAATCGATTTTATGCAATAAAGCTATCAATTAAATAAATAAATAACATATTTTAATTATGCAAAATTAAAATGCAAATTAACACAATTTCCCATCAGATTTTAGCAGTAGCCTTTATATGTGAGTGATCAACATACTTCATAGTTTATGAATGTACAAAGAACAAAACTTTTGCAATTTATTTGTGTGGATAAAACTAGTTCCTGGCTTCTACTATTCTAGAACAATTGTATGGAGAGAGATGAACGCCAACGTCATCACTTTACTGATGAACGACCATTTTCCCGTTCAGACAGTTCCATACTGTTCCGAACGGACAATAAACACAACTCAAGAACGAGCTTACCTCTATGTTGCTGGTCCAAGGTGCTAGGAGTCGTATCGGACTCTTGATGCGTCCCACGAAGGCAACGGGAGCCAGACTAATCATCGCCTTCACTTTAGAGTTATATTCCGTCTTGAGTGAAGCCATCGCGTAGAACATTGTGGTACCCATAGAATGACCGACGTAGAATAGGTTTGGTTGCCCGGTCACACTGAGGATGTAGTCGATCGCAACCGGCAGGTCGAATATCGCCATCTCGTGGAAGCTGCAGAGCAGAGAAAACTGTTGTGTTCTGCAAGTGACTTTATTGATTCAGGCGTTGACCACCTGGAGGTCGGGGCGATACAG
Organism: Sweltsa coloradensis; assembly: GCA_024449915.1. Lineage (NCBI taxonomy): Eukaryota > Metazoa > Arthropoda > Insecta > Plecoptera > Chloroperlidae > Sweltsa > Sweltsa coloradensis. The sequence continues at coordinate 91,694 of JAMZAV010002229.1, forward strand.
ATACAAATTACAAGTTTACAGTTAGCCAACATAACAGCACAATTATCACTAACATACAACATCTCCCTTTTGCCAGAATGTTCCAAATGTTCAAATGTTCACTAATAACTTCAATCCATTAATTATCAGAACACATGATTTTCTTCTTTCAATGAGATACACTTCTAAATTTAAATATTACACTACAAGATTAACATTAATTGACATTAAATGATATATTATAAGACTTTATCTTTATGAGAATTACTTTTACACTTAAGAAACAAAATCTGACATCCAGCATGGCTTGGATATGTCACGTCCACGTCTCGATTTGACTTTAACTTTACTTTAGTTTCAGGCTGTGAAAGAGTTGGTGGTGAAATCACATGCTTTATCTCTTCAGTATGTACTGAAGGCTTATCTACTGGTTCAACCCAATCTCAATTGGCTTGTGGTTGCCAGTTAGTCCTATCCACACCTCGTGACTGATCAAGTAACTACTACAGTTCCTGAAAAAAGGTTTGACCTTCAGAGTTAACTATGTCATACGAACGTGGTAATTTACTTTCTCTGATCACTGTAGCTGGTACCCATTTATTATCTTTTCTCATCCTGATTAAATCACCTGTTTTCAAAGCTTTTAAATCTCTAGCGGTTTGATCACAGTAAACTTTAGAAATCAGATTGTTTCTCTCCAACTTTTCCGGCACATTTTCCATCAAATTAGGTTTTAACAAATCAGACTTGATAGGAAATCGTGTTCTCAACTCACGTCCCTTCAAGCGTTGTGCTGCCGAGCCTAATACTCCATTGCCAGTGTTACTGTATGAAAGCATTCCTAAATGAGGATCACTTCCATCATTTAAATTCTTTTAACTGTTTGTACAGCTCTTTTTGAAAGACCGTTAGATTGAGGGTACAAAGGTGAACTGGTTACATGTTCAAATTCCCAATCCTTAGCAAATTTTCTAAATTCTAAGCTAGAGTACTGCGGGCCATTATCACTGAAACAAATGCAGGGTACTCCATGGCGAGAAAATATCGCTTTTATGTTTTCGATAACGGTACTTCTCTTAGTATCTGGAAGTTGAGCTATCTCTATATATTTTGATTGATAATAAATTACCACACATACTTTTTGTTTTGGTTGGTTGGTTGGTTGGTTGGTTGGTTGGTTGGTTGGTTGGCTGGCTGGTTGGTTGGTTGGTTGGTTGATCCAGACATACTCTCAGTGACTTGTCTT